>OY292403.1:13146762-13286416 GCA_958496205.1 Idaea biselata | reverse complement strand
GGGATAAAAAGTAGCCTATGTGTTATTCTAGGTGTCCAATCAAACAATTTGTAATTTAAAAAAAGTTTTGAACAAACATTTATAGATTTTGGTATAAGATATTTTATAGGAGTATAATAAATTGAGCATTTTGTACAAACAAACTAAACATATTCCAAAACTAAACAGTCACTGTAACATCACAAAACAAACAATTATATACCACCCCCATGTTACAAAAACTCACCCAATTCCAATTGGTATATGAATGTGAGAGCTTGTAAAAGAAAACAATTATCAATTTAATGCCCACATTTTAACATGAGGATTCATATTCGTACATCTCTTGATTTTTAAGCGACTAAGTCTACACCAAAAAATAAGAAACAATGTCACCTACAAACGCTTTGAACAAAAATATTCAAAAACATTGTATCAGGAAATAATCAACAGTTTTGGATAAACCTGACAGGGATTTTGAGTTTAGGTCTTATATACAAGTTAATAAATAAGAACACTCACTTTCCCCAGGCCTAGGCACGAACAAGTTCTGCAAATGGCGCAGTATCTTCCTGGCATAGTTCCTCGGTTCTGCAGCCACAGGAGGCGGTATGGCGGGAGGCGGCGGCATCGCGGGCGGCGCCGGCGGCAACAGCGGCGCGAGCCAAGCGCAGCAGATGCGCACACAGTCGCGGAGCGCCTCATGCTCTTGTAGGGGAAGGGAGAGCCCGAATCTTATTACTTCCAGTACCCATTCTACCTGTTATAAAAACAAATTAATTAGTACAAATGAAAAATAATACGTAACTATTAGTGCAAGAATGTTCAAAATTGGTTTGTTAGTTGCGGGGATTGGTTCATTAGTTGCAGAGATTACCTTCAACAAGATTTGATTCAAAAATCCATACTTTCACTTTCTTTTGAGTATTAGTAGATATTTAAGACTATTAGCCAAATTGGCCTGAGGTTGCAGAAGACTGCCATAGGTGGATAGAAATGTGGGAGGCCTTTGCCCAGCAGTGGGACAGTTGAGGCAATTAAAAAAAAGTATTATATAGTAAGAATTGTCCCCTCCAAGGCTAAGGGTTAGGCTTCAAGACAACAGGTACATACTCTATATTGGTGAATATCCCATGAGGATATTGGTGTGCAATCAGCCAGGATTCGAACCTCAAGCCAAAAATACTCAACTTGAAGTCAAGCCAAGTTGCATAAAACATCTTAAAAGAGGTACAAAACCATGTAAGCTAACAACTTACTTCAGAGTCTGTAGTGAGTGGACTGGGCTCATGGGACGCTAGCTGCTTGACCACCGCCAGCACGACATCTCTCCCGCCCACCGCACCCAGCACTCCTCGCCCTCCCCCCTCCAGCGGCAGAGAACTCCATTCAGAATACATCCCACCACTTTCTTTGGACTTTAACAAAACATGTTATATGTAGTGTATTATCTAGTACCTATATACTGGCTACTAACGACCTCTGTGGCGCGTCGTGCGAAAGCGCGACTGCAATGCAGGAGGTTGCGGGTTCGATTCCCGCCGGGTGCAGGTATTTATGCTTAAAAAATAAATATTTGTGTCTGGTCTGGGTGTCCCTCTATGTATAATATGTATGTATTTACAAAAGAAAAATAAATATAAGTATTATATCCGTTGTCTAGTCACCGTAACACAAGCTTAGTCGCTTACCACGGGGCTAGATGGCGCTGTGTGTTGTTCACAGAATTTATTATTATTATTATTACTAAAATTATTTACAAACAAGATCAAGGGGTACAGGAGGTCAGTGACAAGAGTAAACTAGTAGTTTACGCACTTCCAAAGGCTTAAAAACTACTAGTACCAGTAGTTCATCAGTTGTCAAGATAGATATTCTACTGTCTACTGGTCAAAAGTTCAATATCACAATGAACTAAGATAAAAGAAATTCAGTTAAAACTAATGTCTTACCTTGTGGTTAACTCTATTGAAGATTCCCACATTCATAAATGGTAACGGTACCTTCGTCCGGGTTACACCTCACAAAACAGAATCTCTAAACTCCAAGCTCACAGATCAGACATAACATAGGTATATCTACAATCACATGCAACAGTTGTGAGCACTGAGCATGACAAGAAAATAATTCATAAAGTATTTATTAGCTCGTTATTAAGATTTCTAAATGATTTGTGTAGAATTTATTTATTTTCACCACAAAACATCGAATGGTGACGGAAGGAAAGGAAAGGTAAACATCTGTTTTTGTGTTATCAAATGTCAGGCACTGTTACTGTCATTTTATTAACGTCAATGTCAAATATTAGTGCCAACATTGCAAAATATATTTTTATTTCGGCGCCCGATTCAAATATAATACCCGCAGCTCCCACTCTTCTGCTTCTCTAATGCGTTTCATCTTTAAATTCCTATGCCGTTATGTTGGTAGCAAAACAAAAAAGTCTTGCTTTAATATCTTGAATGTGCTATACCCTAAACCTTGAATACAGGAAGATTCGTTCATTAATTCTTCATACACGAATCTCCCATAATTCAAGGTGGCACATGATTTTGTATTTTGCACATTGTTGTTTTGCTACCAACATGACGGTATAGGAATTTAGAGATGAAACGCACTCTAACATTTTTTCTCTAAAGAAAGCTAGCAGCGCCCCGCGGTTACTCCCTCTTCCCGATCCTGATCGGGTATTATTTACATACAGAAATAGTTGGTAAATAGGCTAATTAATTTTATACCTATAATATCCCACGGGAGAGTTTCATCACCATGGGTTCAGCGGTTTTTGGGTAAAGGAGTAACAAACGAAGGTACCCACGAACTTTCACCTTTAAAAAATTAGAAGGATAGAATCACCAAATGTGGTCCATTGTGTCCATTAATCAATGGTCCACTATTAATAGCTTGTATAGTAATAATAAATTCTTTTGAAAAAATCTATCTTCTTCTTTTTCTATTATATAAAAATCAATCCCTATTTCCCTTGGTCACGGCATCACACTTAAACTTTTAGACATATTTCGATAATTCTTTTTTTGTTGTGTTTGCTATTGTCAGGAGAAGGTTCTTATGAAAGAAAAAATGCTAAACCGATTTTGATGAATTTTATTTTTTTATACTAAACGACAGGACAACGTTTGTCGGGTCAGCTAGTATCAAATAAAACAACACCATCATTTAAAAGTTTAATTAGAAAAATATAAATACAAAGCCATAGCAATACAAATAATTAAAAAACAATACAAGCTATTTTAGTTCAAACTTATTTTTTTTTAGATCAGATAAATCACTTTAATTTTGTGTTATAGATGATTAAGTAATTAATAGATAATCTATCTATCTTATACAGGGTGTCCGGAGACCAGTGGATATCCCTGCACGGACGGCTTGCGGGGAAGGGTTGGCTGCCCAGAATACGTTTTTTTTTTCTATCTCAAATGGTTCGAGCTGTACGTCACTTTTTAGTAAAACTTGAAAAATGCCTACTTTTTTGCACATTTCGGGGCATCACGTCCACAGATTAAGCGATAGCATTGTTTTTTTTTTGCCATGTGTTCACTAATATTGATGTTTGTAAATCACGTTGAAATTTTTTTTATTACTATAGGCAGTAACTTACAGGATGTCCCCAAAGAAAAATTTATTTTTATAAACTTTACTTTCTGCAAAGTTTGAGCATCTGTGGTGTAAAAAAATGTATGAAACCTGTCTGACCGACTATTGTGAAAAATTGCCTATTTCATAAGGATTCTAAAACAGTATTTATATTAATAACTTTTTGTCATAAGTTACTAAGCTAGTGCTATGAATGCACCGAAGGTACTTACATGAAAAAGTTAAAACAATACAAAAAATGACACTTATTAAGATTTAATATGTCATAATGTTACAGCAAATGCTCAAATTGTCCTCCTCTTGCCCTTATACAGGCCCTTAACCTTTTTATAAACAATCTCTTACGGACACGATTATAATTTTTTTTCTCCTATTTGTTGTGCCGCTTCGTGGATGCGTAGACGCAGGTCTTCAATTGTGGTTATGTTTTTTTTGTATACTTGTTCTTTTAAACACCCCTAGTAAAAAAAATCAAGTGGATTCAGATCAGGCGAACGTGGAGGTCACAATATTGGACCTAATCGGCCAATCCATCTTCTTGGATAACTTTCATTTAAATAGTTTTTCACTCGCACGGCATAATGTGCGATGAGTCAACGTGCAGAAGAGATGGCTACCTAAACTTGTACAATTTGCACAGCTGGCAGCTAACCAACCCAAGATTAGCCAGGGAAGACCGATCACAGTACCAATTTAAAATTAACTATTGGACCGGTATATTAAATGGCCAAATTATTGGCCCTTTCGAATTGCAAGGCAACCTTAACGGTTTCCAAACTATTTCCACTTTCTCCAAAACGAACTCCCGAGACTACTCGAAGATGTGCCATTGGCGATCCGGCGAAGAATGTGGCTTCAAAATGACGGCTGTCCTGCACATTATGCCGTGCGAGTGAGAAACTATTTAAATAAAAGTTATCCAAGAAGATGGATTGGCCGATTAGTTCCAATATTGTGGCCTCCATGTTCGCCTGATCTGAATCCACTTGATTTTTTTTACTAGGGGTGTTTAAAAGAACAAGTATACAAAAAAAACATAACCACAATTAAAGACCTGCGTCTAAAAAAAAAACGTATTCTGGGCAGCCAACCCTTCCCCGCAAGCCGCCCGTGCAGGGATATCCACTGGTCTCCGGACACCCTGTATATAAAAATGAAACGTTTTCCGTTGTCACGACATCACGCGTGAACGGCTGGACAGATTTCGATAATTCTTTTTTTGTTGTGTTTGCTATTGTCAGGAGAAGGTTCTTATGAAAGAAAAAATGCTGAACCGATTTTGATGAATTTTGGTATGAAGATAGATAGCCATTTTTAGGGTTCCGTACCTAAAGGTAAAAACGGGACCCTATTACTGAGACTTCGCTGTCTGTCTGTCTGTCTGTCCGTCTGTCCGTCCGTCCGTCTGTCCGTCTGTCACCAGGCCGTATCTCATGAACCGTAATAGCTAGAAGGTTGAAATTTTCACAGAAGATGTATTTCGGTTGCCGCTACAACAACAAATACTAAAAACAAAATAAAACAAATATTTAAGAGGGGCTCCCATACAACAAACGTGTTTCAAAAATAACAAGGAGTTTAGTACAATGTGAGGTCGCTTCTGATTGGTCAGGACAAATCGAGTTGGTCATGGAATTCAAAATGGCTGCCCTATCTGTCAAATATACTAGTCTGCCTTCACTGTCCAAGGAGTTTCTTATAAGTTTCAGATTTTCTTTGAATCAAAGTTGTTGTAAACCATTTTAGGGTTCCGTACCCAATTGTGATAGTGGTACGGAACCCTTCGTGCGCGAGTTTCGCACTTGGCCGGGTTTTTTTTTATACTAAACGACAGGACAATGTCTGTCGGGTCAGCTAGTATATGATAAAAATTATTAACAAGAACAAATCCACAATAAAAGAGCATATAACTTAACTGTAATTTAAAATATTCATATCGACTAGAATTTTGATTAAGTAGTATATTTTTTAAATACTAATAATGAGCACCATTATAAATACAATATTTTAGTAGGTAATGCCACCAACAATTTAGTACTCCTTTTTCTGAGAGAAGTCAGAATAGAGGGGATTGTGGATGGCTTCTCTATCATATTATGACATCTTAACTTAATCTATACAGAAAGAAGCAGAATGTAATGAGTGCCGCTGCTTATGTGAGACCTAACTTTTATATATGTCATCAATTTATCAGTCATCTCATCTATCACATATTATTCAAGTTTCAGTTTGGCACTCAACATGTTAATAAATATTTTTTATTTAAATTAATTCATCTCCTTTCCCTACACCCATTTTAGCAGACAACTCCTCATATTTCAATTTCCAATCTTGAACTTCAATCTCCAGACTTTTTACCTTATTTTGTTCATCATTCAAGTCTCTTTCTGTATCTATCAGTTGCTTTTTTATTTCCGCAACATTAACTGCCTCAGCCGCCCGTATTTGTGACTCGAAAACAGTGGTATCAGCAAGTTTAATAGTAGCTTTGGCTTCCTTAATTATTATCTCAGCTTTAATGCTAAGTTCATCTTGAATTATCAACATTGAGACTAGTCTGCGGATAACAAATGCTAAGAAAATACAGAAGCTGGTTATGTAGAAGTTTCTCTGAGCTCTGAAAAGTTTTACACTCCCTTTCATTTCGCTTGCAAGGTTAACATGAGCGTCAGTGCCATGGGAATACTTCCTCATTTCTCTTACAGCATCAAATAAAAATAAACCCAAAACGCCGAGTAGGACGTAGAAATACATAGCCGCATGCTGTTGAAACATGGAGAACAATCGAGATTTGAAGAATTGGTGCCATCTTCTCGGACTAAATATGGGTAGAAGCATCAATATCACTATGGCTATTTCAAAATATAAGTAGCCGGCAATAAAGGTCCATTGTATTGACATTTTTCTTCCCGATTTTTAGACACTTGATACTTATTTCTCTGTAAACAAGATTCACTGTGAGGTAAGATTATCACGATTCACCAAAACTTGTTAATGATGACGAAATCTTGAAGAAATTAAGAAAATATCGCAGTTTTTCGTTGCAATCGCAATATTTTTATTTCTGGATAAAACCCTAGTTATTCAAAAAGTAATAACAGCTGTTCTTGTGAAGAGTAGTAACCGTAGAAGAATTGTACGTGAAGAAAGAGATAAATAGCTGTTACGAAAGAAAATGTGAAAGTCTTTATTTGGTAGGGTTACATTGCAGTTTATTGATTGGTCCACGTCAAAAACTGTTGTTATTGTTTTCGGTTTGCCATACACGGTGCGACCAATATTTCGGCAATATCTGAACATTTGGAACGACGGGAAATCCTTTTTTTATCTGTGGTTGAAAAAAAATAATGTCAACAACTGTCAAATTTCATTCAATGTTGGAAAAATTAATAATATTTTTTGATCCAAAATAGTGTGGTGTGCTAGAAATGGCTAGCATAGAATTAGATATTTGGAAAGGAGAATGGGGACTAGCTTCAATTGATTTAGAATGCCTTAAAGTTTTGGTAAGTGATAATGATAATATCAAACCTAACCTCGCAAATGATCACCGGTCGTTTCGGATCATAATTTTGTTATGTTTTCAGACCTATATGAAATTTATCGGGGTCCAGGTTCGAGTAAAAGAAGCCAATAATCCATTTTTCACACCAAAGGGCAACCTTCCTGTTATGAGAGACGGTAGAACTGTTCTTACAAATTTTGAAGAAGTAGTTGAGCATTTGAAGTCATTGGTAATTTCTTCTGAATTAATTATTATTAATCTGTATACTACGGGGTGGACGTGTAAAGGGTGCACTTTAGAATCCTACGTCACGAATTTTTATAAAAAAAGACTGGTAGGAGATAGAGGAGAAAGAGGACTAACCATTATTTTGACGACCTCTGTGGCGCGTCGTGCGAAAGCGCGACTGCAATGCAGGAGGTTGCGGGTTCGATTCCCGCCGGGTGCAAGTATTTATGCTTATAAAATAAATATTTGTGTCTGGTCTGGGTGTCCCTCTATGTATAATATGTATGTATTTACAAAAGAAAAATAAATATAAGTATTGTGTCGTCTTGATGGAAATAGCTCCGAAAACTGAGACGACAATTTGGGATATAAACGATACGAGAAAAAACGTTGTCCTTTAGACAGCACGGGCAGAAAATATAAGCCAGCTTACCTGGACTGCGTATCTCCAGCCTCGTCGCTGAACAATCCACCTTCTTGGAAGCTGCACCACAAACCATGGGTTTCGGAGTTGAGAATTTGATGATTTGGTTAAAATAGCTATAGTTTAGGGTAGGTCGCGATGACGCGTTTCACGGCAGCGATTCGAGTTGCGCGTGCGGTCGCGGCCGGTGCATCAAGCGAATGGGCTGAGGCTTTACGCTCCTTGTTCGTACGAGCAAGCTGACTTCGCTAATATTTAGCACTTACCCGTTACCGTCTAAAGGAACGCGCGATATAGAAACGAAACATCCCGCCCACCAAAATGCCGATGGTATTTTCTGGTCAGAAGAAAAGTTAAACGATTATGATCATTTTGCAGGCGAGATCCAAAACTTTGAAACGATACTAAAAGTTATGGCTAAAACTACGATAAGATTTGCTTAATATGCTAATTAGATACTATACGATTAATACTAGAACTCAGAATAGGTACGATTCAAGTTAAGCCTCGATAGGAAGAGGACATAACTTGACCAATGGTCGTTTTACGATATGATTGTCTCTTGTTTTAACTACTGCAATCCGAGATATTCCATCTGGACTTTGAATTAAGTCCACGACTCTGGCCAGAGGCCATTGTAATGGAGCACGATTGTCATCTTTAATTATCACCATCGAACCTATCTGAAGTGGGTTTGAATCTTTGGTCCATTTGGCGCGTTGCGTTAATGTGTTGAGATACTCGTGTTTCCATCTGGACCAGAAATTCTGCTGAAACGCTTGCAACAACTGCCACCGACGAAGCCGATTAAGATTGATATTAGAATGATCTTCGTCAGGGACAGCCGTCAGAGGCTCGAGAGTGAGGAAATGTCCTGGAGTAAGTGCCAATAAGTCGTTAGGGTCGGAGCTGATTGGGCAGAGAGGTCGAGAATTAAGTACGGCTTCGATTTGAGCAAAGAGGGTTGACAGTTCCTCGAACGTCAACACCTGTTCGCCAACGACACGATAGAGATGAGATTTGGCCGCCTTAATTTGTATCTCCCAGACGCCTCCAAAATGAGGAGCCGAAGGAGGATTGAATTTAAATTCAATCTTCTCCGCGCTAGAAGCCTGCTGCATGAGAGAAGCCAGCTGATTTCTTGCGCCTACGAAATTCGTCCCACAATCCGCATGGATCTTGTTGCACCGACCTCGACGAGCAACGAAGCGCCGAAGCGCAGCGATGAATCCGTCCGTTGAGAGTGTTGACACTACCTCAAGATGCACTGCCTTAGTCGCGAGACAGACAAATAGGCAGAGGTAAGCCTTGTCTATCTTAGCGCCACGGTGTGGGCCGAGTTTGATACGGAACGGACCACCAAAGTCCACGCCTACGATTGAAAAAGGCTTGATTTGATTGACGCGGTAAGATGGCAGGTCGCTCATAAACGGTTGTAAAGGTTGAGGGTTTGTGCGAAAACACTTTATACATTTTGCCAGCTGACGACGGATTGTACGCTTAGCGGACACGATCCAGAATTGTTGTAAGAGTAAGAAATGTGTAGTATTGATACCCGGATGCAGGTAGTCACGATGAATAGAATCAATGATTAAATACGTTAAAGGGTGGTCGGACGGCAGAAACGCAGGATGCTTATGTTCGTACTCTAAACCGGATCTAGAGATCCTGCCGCCCACCCTGAGAATACCTAATTCGTCGACAAATGGATTGAGGCGACGAAAAGGTTTCGATACTGATTTATTAGAACTCAAACTTTTGAGCTCTTCTGAAAACGATTGGCTTTGAACATGTTTCACGACTAGCATGAGCGCCTTCTGACGCTCAACGTTAGTTAAGTACTTGCTTACATTCGCTTGACTACGATTACGACAGTTAGTGATGAACCGTCGGGAATAAGCTATGATTTTGACGATTGTTTGTAGAGAAGAAAATCGAGTTAACAAATCATCAAAAACGTTAGGTTCAACTGTATCAGTTTCGTTCGTCATCAATGCAGTCGATTTGCGCGCTTCGGTGCCGACGATCACCTCACCTTCGTTAGATATGTTCGATGTACCTAATGGCCACGTTTCACGTCCCTGCGAAAGCCAACAAGGCCCCGCCCACCATAAGGAATTGTGAAGCAATTCATTGGGAAATTGCCCACGTGAACAGACGTCTGCAGGATTATCGCCTGACGCCACGTGATGCCAGCAGTCGATAGGAGTAAGTTCCTGAATATGGTTGACCCGATTGGCTACAAAAGTAGCCCAACGCGACGAATGCGAGCGCAACCACGCGAGAACGACTGTGGAGTCTGACCAAAGGTATACCGTGTCGATTTTGATGCGAGAGAGGTAAGTATCGCGTATAAATTTGTATAACTCGGCGAGTAGAACCGCCGCGCAGAGCTCGAGTCGTGGAAGCGAAGTACGTTTAAGAGGCGCGACGCGGGCTTTCGAGCATACAAAATAAACGCGTACGTTATCAAGCGAGTCAGTAACACGCAAGTAGAAAACCGATCCTAGTGCGAGTTCTGAACTGTCACTAAAACCATGGAGTTCGCATGATTTGACATTCTGACTGATCAGTTGACGTGGTATTCTAAGTTGAGTTAAAATCGATAATTCATTACGATATGTGTTCCATGCACGAATGACCTCGTCGGGGGGAGTCTGATCCCAGCCGACACCGAGGACCCAAAGCTTTTGGATCAAGCATTTAGCTTGGATTGTGATCGGGGATAGAAATCCCAACGGGTCGAATATACGAGCTACTTCGCTCAGTATAGAGCGCTTAGTACATGGCCGATCTGACGGTTTGATTTCGAAAAGAAACGCATCGGAAACGGGATCCCACTTGAGACCTAGAACTTTTAAGGTAGGAGTTTCCGTGTTATCGAGAGAGACAGAACCGTTAAGACAATCTTCTGAAGGTAGATCCGCTAAAAGCTCGGGAGTGTTACTGGCCCACTTCCGAAGTTTGAAACATCCGAGATTGAACAATGCTATAAGCTGCATTTTAGCTTGTTGCGCGAGCTTTAAAGAGTCGAATCCGGTGGTGACGTCATCAATATAGATATCAGACAAAATAACTTCCTTCGCAATTGGGTAAGCATCTCCTTCATCCTCAGCAAGCTGTCGTAGAATACGGCAAGCGAGATAGGGAGATGAGGATAGACCGTAGGTGACAGTACGCAAAAGATACTCGTGGAGGTTCTCGTGTGGTGAGGTCCTCCAGAATATACGTTGGTAGTCGCAATGCTCAGGAGCGATGAGTATTTGTCGGTACATTTGTCGAACGTCGGACATGAACACCACGTTGTGCTCACGGAAGCGCAAAAGAATGCTCATTATGCTCGGTTGTAATTTCGGACCGATATGTTGAGCGTCGTTGAGCGATCGAGAATTTAGATCCTTTGCGGATGCATCGAAAACAACGCGTAGTCGCGTTGTCGCGGAATCAGGGCGAAGTACGCAATGATGAGGGATATAGTATTTACCCTTACCTATTTCGTTCGCAGGAACTGGGGTCATGTGACCGCTTTCGAGATAATCAGACATAAAGTCTGCGTATTGAGCGTATAATTCCAGGTCACGAGATAGTCTACGTTCGATAGCGTGGAATCTTCGCAAAGCTACATCGCGAGAACCTTCGAAAATTGGTTCTGATTTTTCTTTGAATGGAATCCGAACAACGTAACGTCCAGCAGAATCGCGGTAATGCTCAGATACAAATTTTTGTTCGCATAATAATTCTTCTGGAGTCAGATTTGATGAGCTCGGGACTGAATCGAGTTCCCAGAAGCGTTGAACTAATGAATTTAATTCATTATCGATTTCAGGTAACGAATTCAATAGAGTACTAGTCGTTAAACATGTTTTACCTAAGAGGAGCCAACCAAATCGGGAATTGAACGCGGTAGGTTGGTTGACACCTCCTTTGATGTGCTGATTAAGCACAGAGTCTGCGAATACATCTGCAGCTAGCAGGATATCGATAGGTCCGGGTATATCAAACCCAGGGTCGGCTAACGGTAACGATTTAATATGTGACCATCCCGATGTGTTTAATTTTGCGATAGGTTGATCGCCACATATCTTAGAAATGATGAGCATATTCGATTTGAATAAAACACGATCGTCAGTACCGACTGTACAAGTGACGTCACCAAGAATCGGTGCGGCCGCCTCGCCTAGTCCACTGACGTTCGCCGTTGCCGGACCACGTTTTAATTTTAAACGATGAACTGCAGATTCGGTAATGAAATTGCTCTGACTTCCCGTGTCGAACAGAGCACGAAACGATAGCATTTTGCCAGAAGCGTCCTGAATTTGCACGATAGCGGTTGCCAACAACACGGTAGTGTTCGATTTAGTCCTTGATACCAACGACGACTTGATGGGATTAGATTCGCTACTAGAATTGTCGCGATGGAGTAAGGTGTGATGCTTACGTTTACATGTGCGGCATGAAAATATTGATTTGCAATCTTTTATTTGATGAGACGGCTTCAGGCAGTTATAGCACCAATTTTTTTGTTTTACGATATTCATCCGATCATCGAGTGATTTATTAAGAAAAGTTTGACAAATAGAAATAGAATGTGGTTCGTTGCAAAAAGAACATTTTGAAATAAAGTTACCCGTAGTATTAATGTTCTTTTGTTGTGGTTGTTGCTCGCGCTTATCTGTGGCGGCAACAAGCGCATGAGACGCGGAAGCGCGTCTGGATACCGGTTTGTTCGATGGCGAATTGATTGATTCGGTAAAGTGTGTATCTCGCAATAAAGCCTCACATTTGGAACGTAAAAAATCTTTTAATTGTAAATATGAAGGTAGTTCGATGTTCGCGTACCGTTCCTCAAAATCGCGGCGAATATCCTTATCTAAATTCGATAGCATATGGTAAACAAGAACAAAGTCCCATGAATTAATCGGTAAATCAATAGATTTTAGAATACTTAAGTTCTCTTCAAAATAGTCTAAGGACTTTTGAAATTCGCGCGGGTTTTGAGGGTTAAATTTAATGTTTAAAAGATCTTTCCAACACGTAAAAGCCAATGTGCGTTTACACTTGTAACGAGCAACGAGCGATTGATAAGCGTCGTGATAATATTCATGACTAATAGGGTACGCTTTCACTACTGATAACGCATCTCCGGTGAGAGAAGAAATCAAATAATGAAACTTCTCGGTATCGCTAAGTGACCTTGAGTTATGAATTAATGTGTTAAAAACATCGATGTACTCTGGCCACTGCTTTATATTCGAACCACTAAAACTCGGTAATACGATTTTAGGTAAACGTATGTTTGACGATGAAGTTGATCGTGTATATTCGTCGTGCGATTTAGAAGACTCACCTTTAGTGAGTTTACGATGTATTGAAATCACTTCGAAATACATTTGGTCAAAAAGTTCCTGTAATTCATCATCATCTTTGTCATCCTCGTTCCCTAATAACTGCATAATAATAAGATGAGCATCCTCAAAGTTCGAAACAATTTGTTTAATTTCTTGGTAATACGAAAAAAATAACTCGCATTGTTTCGTATCACTAAAGGCGACAGTTCCAAGCTCCAAAGCTTTCGTCAACCGTTTGTACGCGATAGTACGTTTTCGACGTAAACAGGGTAAATCCTGTACCGTATATTCATTGTCGACAGACTTCGCTTTTGTCTTCCTCATACTAGGTAGTTGTCGACCAGAAAGTTTTCTGACAGACACCGACATAATGAAAAATCTGATAAAATGTTGTCAACAAAAAATAATACGTAACGAAGCAATATAAAACGATAGTTATACGTCAAATCGATAACGATAATAAAAATTAACAAATTTCAGTTCGAGTTTATTTTGTAAAATAATCGTTGAAGTCGCACCTTAATGTTGTGAACGAAGTATGTTCGAAAAGGAACTTGTTTACTCCGTGGAACGATATTGTTATACGTCTACCTGATACTTTTGCTATTTGTTTGACGAAACGAATAATTACGATTCCTTTTACTCGACTGGCAAAAGGAAAGTACTTAGTTTGGTTATCGATTCGGATGAATTTACTTCCTAGAATTAGGTACAACGTGCGTAAATGAAGTATGTTATCTTGAAAAATGAATGAATTGCAAGCGAACATATACCCAAGTACCGATAGAAAAGTGTTTACTTAGATAATATTTGAACCTACAATAGATTCCGATGTAGATAACTATATGTAATTGTTTGAAAGTTAAAATTATTTAAGCCGATAGTGTAAATAAGCACCGATGAAAGAATTTTATTGTTTGCTTATTACGCGTTCTTAAATAATTTTCGAGATTAGTGTTTTGTTTGAAAGTGAAGTTATTTTGTGCCGATGAGATTACATAAGCGCCGAGAGAATAAAGAGATTGCTTATGTTTGTTCACAAAATAACTTCCGATATCTTTTATGTTTGATTTGAAATTGAAATTATTGTAAGCCGAAATAATAATAGACACCGATTTATTAATTTGATTGTCTATTATGAGAATTCTTACAATAACTTCCGAGCCTACCCACTGGAAAGTGAAGATAATGTAAGCCGAAAATAAAATTAAACACCGAAAATGGAATGATTGTTTAATTAGTTCTTACAATGGGGTCAATTCGAGCAAACCACCGACTAAAACTTAACCTAACCAAAAACAGACTTATTTTAGTTAAGTTAAGTTTGTATGCTATTCGGTTTTGTCCACAAACTAAACTTAGAATTTGAAAATGACAGGACTAAATTGGATTCACAGATAAAAAATTGAGAACGAATGGTTTATGCTGTGAGGTTGGTAGTACTTTATTCGTCTAGATTTCTCTATGATTATTTGTTTACTTTTTGTAGTTTGTGAGATTTTTATTTTTATCTGAAGGAATCAGTTTTGTTGTAGTTTTTTGTCGGAAAATGTATATAAGACCTAACGAACGCAGCAAAAGGAACTGCTTGTGGAGTGGAGAGGCTTCATGCTCAGTTGGCAAAAGGTAGGTCTTATTTCTGACGCAATTTACCTATGATAATTGCTATTTCGATAGCGTAAGAGGAATTAGATTTATTTATCTACCGATACTAGTGCCTGCGGCTTTACCCGCCCAGGTCCCGATTCCGCGAGAATATCAGGATCATTACTAGCCTTTAATCTTCCTCGATATGTGGACTATCAAACACAAAAATATATTTTCAATTCGGACCAGTAAGTTCCTAAAATTAGCGCGTTCAACCAAACTAAAAAATCTCATAAGCTTTCTATTAATTAGTTTAGATAAGTTAAATGGATTAAGTCTAGTAAATTTAAGCCTTACCGACGCAAATAGGGTCCACACAGAGGGTCTGAATATAGTAGGTGTTGCATAAAATGCAATTTTAAACCTGTTCTGTTCTGTGAAAAAACATTTTTGCTAAGATATTACTTTCAACTTTCAAGTCATAGTTTATGGAATCAACTAGCTGCGTCCCGCGGTTTCACCCGCGTAAGTCCCGATCCCGTGGGACTATCGGGATCAAATGTAGCCTATAGCCTTCCTCAATAAATGGACTATCCAACACTGAAAGATTTTTTCAATTCGGACCAGCAACCGCTGGTCCTGAGATTAGCGCGTTCAAACAAACAAACAAAAAAACAAACTCTTCCGCTTTATAATAGTAGTAGAATTACTAGCTCTGCACCCTGCGGTTTCACCCGCGTAAGGGTTAGTTTTAAAGATCTAAGCGTACATAGAAAATACAAACAGACACAACAGAGAGGGAAGTCACTTTGTTTTATACTATGTAAAGATTAAAGTTGTCCGAGTACCAGTTTTACCAAGAAACCAAATACCAATTATTACTCGGCTCAATGTTTGTCAGTACAAGTACTTCGTGATTAACTATGTATGAAATGTATTTCCTCTTTTTTTTTATTCTCAAAAAGACATCATTTTGGTCCATTTTAATCAATCAAAAAACACTTATTTCCTCTTTTATTTTTAGAATTGGGATGTCTGGCGCAGCAAAACAAAAACAAAAGCTCGAAAAGTATGGGCTCCATCAGCGGAACTGGAGGAGGTCCTCCAGGTCCAGATTTAACAGATCTGGACAATAAAATATTGGAAATTGTAGGACCTGCCTCTGTGTACGGTTTTGCGACTGTAGAGCAGGTAAGTTTTCCTTTAAAAACCAAGTGATACATATAATTAAATATTTTTGCTGTATATCTTAAATTATTTATTGTTAATTTCAGACCCCAAATGGAACATATTGCTGCTGCTGTTGCTGAAGTTCCTCCTGCGGTGCCTGCTCAGCTAGAAGATCCTCAATGAGTTCATCAATCACCGCCACAAAAACCTGAGCTGCCCAACCGCCCCCGTATATGCCGGCCTGAGTGGGTGCAAGCCCCAAGACCACCAAGACCGCCTGTTGCCGATAGCCTGACAGCAGCATTAAATGAAAATATTAGGCTGCTGAGATGAGCAGATATTGCACTGCCATTAAGAGAAAATGCCTGTGCTAAGGTGCGGGCAGCTCAAGTTTTAGCTGAAGCGTTGAGGGAAGACACAGTTGAGGAAATTTTTGTTGAAGAGGCACAGTAAACTCCTAACTGGTTTAACTGTATAGACAATTCTAGCCAAATCTGAATCAAATTCTTTTTTAACTACCTACCTAGTATATATTTTGAATAAAACTTGTAAATGATATAAAATGACTTTTATTGAAAATAATTGTTGCCTCCTAGTATGTGCAAATAGGCATATTGCCACAGGTATTTTATTATTATTTACTTATCAGGCAGGCAGTTGATACAATTGATAGATGCCTGTATCCAGCTATTCTTAGTCTGTTTCTATATTGGCTAAGTATTTGTCAAGTTTGTTCTTGAACTGGCTGATACTGTGCCGAGATGATGTTTCTATATTGGCTAAGTATTTGTCAAGTTTGTTCTTGAACTGGCTGATACTGTGCCGAGATGATGTCCTTTGGTAGCTTGTTCCACGCTCTGACCACTCTGTTGCTGAAGAAATGTTCGTGAGGGTTGTTGTCCGAGAAGGTGGTGCGTAATTTGAGGTGGTGACCTCTGAGACGATCATTGGTGTCACGACTGAGTAGTTTGTGAAAGTCCAGCAGGTCGTAGTCATTTGGTAGGTATACAAAACAGTTTTTTAAATTTGTTATCCGGCAATACGAATGGATTGGAACAGTCTCTTAATCGTTTTAATCTAAGCCCTTCGTCATTGCTTTTGCAATAAAATTAAACAAAAACATTTAACAAAACACGTTTTTCTGAGGGTTTTCACTAAATCTGTCCATAAAGGCCGGCACTCAGAACACCTTTCAGCCCGTACTACAGCCAAAATTACAAATTTATCAATCGTAACGTTATTTATTCGATAAATGTTGTTATTTACTTCAACGACCAATTTTAGTCCACACAAAATTAGTCGCGACTTAATTTTAGTTCGACGTTTACTATTTTGACAGTTTTGTGGCCGTTTCGAATAGCTAAAAACGTTTTCTAACCTAATTTAGTTCGACCTAACTTATTTTGGTTTAGTCCTGTCATAATAAGTTAAGTCGGCGTTTTCTGAATAGCAATCTGTAATTTGACACGTCTTAACTAATTTTAAGTTAAGTTAAGTCGGAATTTGGCTTGCTCGAATTGACACCAATATCTTCCGATTACGCTAGTTTAACCCTTTGTTAGTTGAAGTAAACCTTAGTTCGATGGTGACAACAAAAATGCGATCTTATTTGCAGGTACCTACTAAGAATAAGATGATGCAATAATTCAAACGCAATAAGTAAAATGAGAATTTCAATTACAAATAATTGACCGATGGGTTTACTATTGTATCTAAGATAATTGCCTACGTTTTGACCAGTAAATACCATAGGTTAGGTGGATTATTCCCGGGTTTCGGCACCAATAAAATGTGTCGTCTTGATGGAAATAGCTCCGAAAACTGAGACGACAATTTGGGATATAAACGATACGAGAAAAAACGTTGTCCTTTAGACAGCACGGGCAGAAAATATAAGCCAGCTTACCTGGACTGCGTATCTCCAGCCTCGTCGCTGAACAATCCACCTTCTTGGAAGCTGCACCACAAACCATGGGTTTCGGAGTTGAGAATTTGATGATTTGGTTAAAATAGCTATAGTTTAGGGTAGGTCGCGATGACGCGTTTCACGGCAGCGATTCGAGTTGCGCGTGCGGTTGCGGCCGGTGCATCAAGCGAATGGGCTGAGGCTTTACGCTCCTTGTTCGTACGAGCAAGCTGACTTCGCTAATATTTAGCACTTACCCGTTACCGTCTAAAGGAACGCGCGATATAGAAACGAAACAAGTATTATATCCGTTGTCTAGTCACCGTAACACAAGCTTAGTCGCTTACCACGGGGCTAGATGGCGCTGTGTGTTGTTCACAGAATTTATTTATTATTATTATTGCTAGTTTTATTTTGAGCAATGAAAAAAAAATTCATACCTTTTTACTTGAACTTCGAGAAAAATATATGGATCACCCCGACTTGGATAGGTTATGTTAATGTTAGAACATGATAACATGCAGCACTTTGGCGAGGGAGCGTGCCGCGGCAGCGGTCGCCAAAGCGCCTAATACTATCTATAAATAAAACTAAGCTGCGAAGACTAAGCTGCTGCCAAAGCTGCGAAGGTGGGTGTCTGGTGCTGCGTTTTGTCACGCAAGGGCTGAGGGGCTGCTGCTACAGCCCTTGCGTCGGGCTGGAGCCCACACATATTCAAATTTTAGCGAAATTATATCCTCTAAATCTATTACTATTATAAAACGGAAAAGGTTGTTTGTTTTTTTGTTTGTTTGTTTGAACGCGCTAATCTCAGGAACCACTGGTCCGATTTGAAAAATTCTTTCGGTGTTGGATAGTCCATTAATTGAGGAAGGCTATAGGCTACTTTTGATCCCGATATTCCTACAGGATCGAGACTTATGCGGGCGAAACCGCGGGGAGCTGCTAGTTATTATATTTATGGTATTTATTAAATTACGTATCTGCTCAAGGGGGGAAGGTCTTAGTGGGGTTGTACAACACTGCCCCCCTCCCCCCGACCCCTCCCTACCCCCAAAATCGTGACGTAGGATTCTAAAGTGCAACCCCTGTAAACCCGCTCTCCTGTGGTTATTCAAAATTTCCCCTCAAGGTTGTTAAATTGCAACATAAAAGATTATTTTTTATGTTGCAATTTAATTTTCATAATACTATTTTCAACATTTTATACAATAACAACATTAACCACCTGTTACATCAGCATTACAGCACAGATCTCCACTTAAACACAAAGCAAGCAGCAGAAGCGAGTGCATTCACACAATACCTCCGAGACAAACTTTACCCAGCGTACCAATTTGCCTGGTGGGTTGATGAGAAAAACTACAATGATGTCACACGACCGGCGTATGCTAGAGCTCTACGAATGCCCTTTAATTTCTACTACCCATCACGGTATCAAAGTGCAGCAAAGGATATGATTGATGCTTTGTATGGAGAACATACGGATTTACGAGAAATTGAGAAAACAGTAAGTTTTACAGGAGTTTATTTACTTGCAGCTGTACTTATCTAAGTCCTGAGGGTATGTTTGAAACTAAAAGATACATCTTTTAGTATACATAATAGTTGAAACAGTAAACTCTGTTATTTCACTTTTCATTATTTGTCTATTATTTTATTTTATTTTTTCTGAAGTATAAAAATGCAATGAAATGAAGTGATTTAACGTTTCAGTACATTTCTTCATATACTTTCTTATTTCTGCAATAATACACCCATCATTTTTGACGCCACAATAACTTAACATGAAAATTACCATTTATAAGTGCAATACTTGTTTTTCTGGGTGACAATCCCAGTGCAATATTTTGATATTTCGAAAATTAAGATATTTCCACTTTTTATCCCGATATTTCCGCGCGATCAGTACTTACGCGGGTGAAAACCGGGGCGCTTCTTGTTAACTATTAACTCAAAAGTTTTTCTACTTAACAGATATACAATGAAGCAGAAAAGTGCCTTAAGACCCTCTCCGATCGTCTCGGCGAAAGCGAATACTTCTTCGGCAACCGTCCGTCGTCGTTCGACGCCACTGTGTTCGCGTACCTCGCGCCGCTCGTCAAGGCGCCCTTCCCTAACTCCACACTCACCAACCATGTCAAAGGGATAGCGAACCTATCCAGATTCGTTGCTAGGATCAATCAGAAGAATTTTAGACATGTTACAGATGGTAAGGGTTAAGACATTTTGAATATTAAACCTATGGGGTAGGCCATGAGCAATAGGCCATGAGTGATAGGCCCCAAGCCCAAGCTTAGCCAAACGATCGCCAATCGGGCACGTGGCCTATTGCTATCTCTGCATATTATTGTCAAAGCCCTCTGCCGCATCTGTCTGTCTGTCTGTCGGCTTGTCTATAACCGATAAACTCGAAAACTACTAAACGGATTTTCATACAGTTTACACCAATAGATAGAATGATTCAAGATGGTATGGTAGTGAGGCGTGGCCAGTGCTTGAGCGACATAAGCAGGAGCTGCATTTCACGGAGATGAAGATGCTGCACTGGATATGTGGAGCGACGCGAAAAGTCCGCGTCAGAAACTTATGCACCAGGGGCAGCCTTCATGTTCGAGACATTGCAGATAACTTGCAAGAATACCGCTTACAGTGGTACGGTCACGTTTTACAAAAACCGACTAGTTACGTGGGAAACAAATGCCTCCGCCCGGCCGCAGCAGATGAGATGCTTGGTCGGGATTTGAAAACAAGATCTTCGGGATAAAAATGTACCTCTTCCTATCTACCATTAGACCTCGTTTAACCACGTCGTTACTTCCAGAATACAACCGCGAGAACGCCAAGAAGCATTCGACGGGCACCCAGTCGGAGCGCGAGGCCGCCAACTTCCCGAACCAGACGCGCAACAAGATCCTCGCCGCCATCTTCGCTGCCGTCGCGATGGCGGGCTACGCCGTCGCCAACGGCATGTTTCAGGTTAGTTCACTCACTTGTACAACGTTTACGCGATTTTCGGCCCAATACTGAAACGCCACTTGAAATTTGAGAGCCACATACTCGTAATTGAGCAGTGTCTAAGTTTAAACAAAGCAGCGTCCAACCGTAAAAAACGTAAAAGTGTTTTTAAGTTAAGTGCCACACTTAGAGACGATTAATGATTACTTAAATTATAGTCTAAGTAGTAAGAGTAAAGATTTCAAGTAGAAAATCTTTACTTAGTGATATTTTAAGTAACTATTAAATGTCTCGTGTCGTGACTCGTGAGTGCGACAGTAAGTAGCTCTCAAATTTTGAGTAGCGTTTCTGTATTTTACCTAAACTCATTAAAGCTAGGTCACACACACATCACGCAGGTGCACACGCATTGTAAAAAAATTAAAGAGAAATCTACACCAGTTGCGTGACATCTAATGTAATTTACTAACTAAATTATACAAATAAGTATTACTGAGTCTTACTTACTTAATTTTGCTAATAAGTGGGAGAAGAGGGGGGGGGGGGGGTTAAGAAATTGTGCGTCATTGCATGCTATACTTTAGAATTGAGTTTTAAACCCATGTAAGTGTTAGATAAAATATAATGAATAACCTTCACTGCATTAATACCTATATAATTTGCATGTCACATAGTTACGTTGATACTTAAAGTTAGATAACATTTGAACCAAACTTACCTCGCTACAGATTACGGCAAACAACTTGATAAAAATGGCGGATGCGCAGAAGTCAATTTTTCATAGAAATTGAAGTGTACTGCGCGAAGTTACCCCTTTCATATCAGTTATTTTTCAAGTTGTTTGCCGGTTAATAACATCTTGAAAGCTAGATTTAAAAAGCACATCCACACTCCCTTAGCAGAAATACATAGTTTGATGTCTATACAAAACTGAACGATATTCGCTACTGCTGTGGATGTAAGCATGTACTCTATGAGTCTATTGGTCTTCTCTAGCGGTGGCGAATAACGATGGGTTTTAAAGGGCTTCACACACGGCAGCTATAATGTATACAAAACAAAAATGTACAATATATGTGTCGTGTGAGGGCGTGCTATTTCTATAGAAAGATGTAATGAAATGTATCATGCTACATCTTTACATTATAGCTGCCGTGTGTGAAGCCCTTTTGTAGTCAATGTATGTAGTATAAAGGCAGGGTCACACCAAACGTGACCTACACGTCACTCAGACGTTTACGGTCTACTATGACTGAATGTTGAAATGTACATATTCCAGAAAGAACAATTATTAAAAAGTACTATTCCCATAATGTCTGAAATCCGAAAAGACTGTTTGTTGTAATGTCTGCATTTCAAAATGACTTATGAATTTGGTACAGTCATCATCAGAAATGTTACAAAATACCGATTCCTGAAATCTTTACTTGGCAAAAAAATGAAATGTCTAATCTACATAACAGACTAGCTGCGTCCCGCGGTTTCACCCGCGGAAGTCTCGGGACTTACGTGGATCGGATCGGATCGGATATCCTCACGGGATCGGTCCCGTGAGGATATCGGGATCAAAAGTAGCCAATGGCCATCAGCAATAATGTGGCTTTCTATTGGTGAAAGAATTTTTAAAATCGGTTCAGTAGATCCCGAGATTACCCCTTAACAAATACAGGGTGTCCAGAGACCAGTGGATGTCCTGGCACGGGCGGCTGGCGGGGAAGGGTTGACCGCCCAGAATACGTTTTTTTTTTCTATCTCAAACGGTTCGAGCTGTACGTCACTTTTAGTAAAAATTGAAAAATGTCTACTTTTTTGCACGTTTCGGGGTATCACGTCCACAGATTAAGCGATAGCATTGTTTTTTTTTTCACCATGTGTTCACTAATATTGATGTTTGAAAATCACCTTAATTTTTTTTTTAATACTATAGTTAGTAACTTACAGGATGTCCCCAAAGATAGATTTAGTTTTATAAACTTTACTTTCTGCTAAGTTTGAGCATCTGTGGTGTAAAAAAAATGTATGAAACCTGTCTGGCCGACTATTGAAAAAAATTGCCTATTTCATAAGGATTCTAAAACAGTATTATACTAATAACTTTTTGTCATAAGTTACTAAGCTAGTGCTATGAATGCATCGAAGGTACTATCTTACATGAGAAAGTTGAAACAAGTATTGTACAAAAAAGGACACTTATTAAGATTTAATATGTCATAATGTTACAGCAAATGCTCAAATTGTCCTCCTCTTGCCCTTATACAGGCCCTTAACCTTTTTATAAACGATCTCTTAAGGACACGATTATAATTTTTTTCTCCTATTTGTTGTGCCGCTTCGTGGACGCGTAGACGCAGGTCTTCAATTGTGGTTATGTTTTTTTGTATACCTGTTCTTTTAAACACCCCCAGTAAAAAAAATCAAGCGGATTCAGATCAGGCGAACGTGGAGGCCACAATATTGGACCTAATTGGCCAATCCATCTTCTTGGATAACTTTCATTTAAATAGTTTCTCACTCGCACGGCATAATGTGCAGGACAGCCGTCATTTTGAAGCCACATACTTCGCCGGATCGAAAATGGAACCTCTTCGAGTAGTCTCGGGAGTTCGTTTTGGAGAAAGTGTAAATTGTTGGCCCTGTTTAGGTTGCCTTGCTATTCGAAAGGGACAATAATTTGGCCATTTAAAATAATGGCCCAATAGTTAATTTTAAGTTGGTACTGTGATCGGTCTTCCCTGGCTAATCTTGGGTTGATTAGCTGCCAGCTGTGCAAATTGTACAAGTTTAGGTAGCCATCTCTTTTGCACGTTGACTCATCGCACATTATGCCGTGCGAGTGAAAAACTATTTAAATGAAAGTTATCCAAGAAGATGGATTGGCCAATTAGATCCAATATTGTAGCCTTCACGTTCGCCTGATCTGAATCCACTTGATTTTTTTTACTGGGGGTGTTTAAAAGAACAAGTATACAAAAAAAAACATAACCACAATTGAAGACCTGCGTCTACGCGTCCACGAAGCGGCACAACAAATAGGAGAAAAAAATTATAATCGTGTCCTTAAGAGATCGTTTATAAAAAGGTTAAGGGCCTGTGTAAGGGCAAGAGGAGGACAATTTGAGCATTTGCTGTAACATTATAACATATTAAATCTTAATAAGTGTCCTTTTTTGTACAATACTTGTTTCAACTTTTTCATGTAAGATAGTACCTTCGATGCATTCATAGCACTAGCTTAGTAACTTATGACAAAAAGTTATTAGTATAATACTGTTTTAGAATCCTTATGAAATAGGCAATTTTTTTCAATAGTCGGCCAGACAGGTTTTATACATTTTTTTTACACCACAGATGCTCAAACTTAGCAGAAAGTAAAGTTTATAAAACTAAATCTATCTTTGGGGACATCCTGTAAGTTACTAACTATAGTATTAAAAAAAAAATTAAGGTGATTTTCAAACATCAATATTAGTGAACACATGGCGAAAAAAAAAACAATGCTATCGCTTAATCTGTGGACGTGATACCCCGAAACGTGCAAAAAAGTAGACATTTTTCAATTTTTACTAAAAGTGACGTACAGCTCGAACCGTTTGAGATAGAAAAAAAAAAACGTATTCTGGGCGGTCAACCCTTCCCCGCCAGCCGCCCGTGCCGGGACATCCACTGGTCTCTGGACACCCTGTATACAAACACACAAACTTTACTTCTTTATAATATTAGTATAGAAGTAAAGATAAAAAGATATCAACCATTATGGCGAGATGTGTTAATAAACGATTTTTAATAAATTTTGTGTGTGATTGTTCCTCGATAGTCACTCGTTATTATCAGTCATGACAACAAACAGTCTTTTCGGATTTCAGACATTATGGGAATAGTACTTTTTAAGAATTGTTCTTACTGCATTAAGTACATTTCAACATTCAGTCATACTAGACCGTAAACACTCAGACATGATGCGTTACGTGCACGCAACGTCTGGTGTAATCCAGCTTTATTACCGCGTTGTACTCATGTTCATTCTCACATTGACTACCCAGGACCTGAAAGAGTTCGATCAGTCGAGCGAGTACAACGATATGTTTGAGAATGGAGACGAGGACAACTGACACCGCGCGCCTTTCGACTGTCGAGTGTCAAGTGTCGAGCGTACAGCGCCCCAACCTGCAATCGACGCGTCAGCTGTCATGTACATACGAGACCAACTATACATATTGTTATTAGGTTATTGCTATGATTTGTTGGTTATAGGCGAGAAAAGAGGAAGTTTTGTTAGTTCAATTTTATTTATTTGCATTGTTTTGGTAGGTGGGTTTTGTTTGAGTTTTAAAATAAACGCCCCTTCAAGATGGAAAAAATTTGTATTTGCTAGATTTAGCACTTTATTTAGTTTTACATTTTCTATAAACGATTTCTTTCTGAAACGTGCTGAGGCTTTGCCGTCGGCATAGTGTAGGATCCATTTGAACGGGCGTTCGTTTTAACACAAACGTCCATATTTTTTATTATTTTCAAAATTAGAAAGACAAGGTTCTTTTAAATTTAGGACTGCATATTAGTGAAACGCTTACAATCCTCTAAAGTAAGACAGCTCAAACTAAAGTGTCTTAAGTCTTGCTAAAGTGAGACAGGTATGGCGTTCGTTGCTCGTGCGTAAGAGAGAATTATTATTTTAATGCTTAGTTAGAAACGTCACTAATACATTTATAAAATAATATTTTTTGTTTTATTGTGTAGTTAGATGGGGCTAACAACGAGATTGCACCTGGGTCTCTAGATATTATTTAAAAAAAAACTTTAATAACTCCCAATATTTACATTACCAAATTTTATCACAATCGGTTATTTTTTGCGTAAAAGCAACAAAAAGTATAAACTTTCGCATTTGTGTGTGTAGTTTACGCTCTTTAGCAAAATTGTTAACAAATCTGTACATTATTTATAACACCAATTTAGGGTTAAAATTGTATTGAATTTAATTGAAATTAGGTATCTAAAAATGTTCCTAGTAATTGAGTTTTCGAAACCAAAGTATGATTTACCCTCTTACTTATAAACGATTTATAAGTAATGAATAATTGCGCAATCTCTTTTAAGAGCGGTGTTGTTTTAATGGTCGATACCCCGACTATCGTTCCGAAGGGGTTTTCGAATTCCTGCTGACCAAAGGTCTTTTTCTTTATCGCTCTTACGGTAAAGAAAATCATCGTGAGGAAATCCATATCTTAGAACCACGTACAATGGTCCAATTATGAGGATACGTACGGAAAACGACCAGAGAAAACCTTATCTTCTCTTTTACCGTTGAACAAAACGGTGTATAACTATTCATCACTTATTCTTAGTTTATAAGTAGGTAATGGGTTTATTTAATCAACTTTTTTAAGATTGCCTTAGGCAAGAATATTATTTTCATTGCGTTCTACCTGTGAAGTATTTACTTTTAATTATGTTCACAAAAACACAAATGATCTTAGATATTTAGGTAACATATCTATTGCATTTAGTAGAACTTATAAGCAAGCGTGTTTGAATTATCTGTCTGTACTAAATGGTTTGAAAAAAAAATGTTATTGATTTTAACCTAATTTTATGTTCTCTAAATCTTTTATTGACGGAATTGAGTAAAATTTAAGTTTTTAAATTCACCGTGGGGTACCTACTTTAATAATTTCCCAAAGTCTTCATGTTACCCGGTCTGTCCAATACTGCCGTATTTTTCCTTGCCTGCCCATTTTTTACCCTGCCGCCCACATTTTACCCTGCCTGCTCATATTTACCCTCGTATCTTATCACGCCTGTCTAATCCTGTCCCTTATTTTTTCGTGTTTACAAACACTATTTTTTGTTTACAAGTTTATAGTGTTTATAAGTAGCATAAATCACTGTTGTATAATTATTCTGAGGTTGTTCCTTAAAACTATTTTAATTTACCGTTGATGCCTCAAACTTGTTTCATATGGACACTAGGTAATGTGGTAGATACCTACTTATATTTACGATTTATGAGATCAAGATTTTACTTAGAGCTATTGTTTCATATCTCTAGATAAAGATATCTGCCTAAAAAAATCTACCACCTCTGAATAAAAACGTCAAAATCTTTAAAAAGAAATCACACTTTCAAAGGTTTATATTTCTTTTGTTTATTGCTTAAGGTATTTAATTAGAAAATAAAATACAAGGAAAAATAAAACGAAAAATTCTTTCGAAGATTGTTAATTTCAAAAGTTCGATTTTGTTCGACAGATATCTTATATCTATAGATGGAGAAAAAATAGCCCTTACTGATATAGTTGTAATATTGTCATAGTTTAATTGGATTTGGTATTGTGTTGGCTGCGTAGTGCTTTGTAGAGTATGGAATGATTATAATTATTGTTGTTAACTTATTGATATGTCCAATAAAATGTGGTTCGTTGAAATGTGTTGTTTGATTTTGTAGTTTGCATCCTAGTAGCATTAAACTTGGTGTTTTGAAATTGTTGAGGAAAGTACTTATTACTTTTGTGTTAAATTATTTGTTGAAATAGAAATAGGTATAAATGTAGGTAGATAGTGTATGTAGATCTATCCGTCTCCCAAATTAGAATAAAGGTTTATTTTTGGGGTTGATTTTGCAATCTTCAGATAAAATATATCTGTCAGATAAAATACTACCAAATTGAAAACCGTTGGACTGTTTTTCCTTTTTTTTAAATATTGTAACGTTTTTATTCGGTGGTGTTATATTTTATGGGACAGATATTTTTTATCTAGATATTGATAAAATATCCCTTTAGGCTGAATATCATAGAAATTTCACAGAAATGGTCCCGTTGGAGCTGGGCACGCACTTGGGCGCTGAATCGGTTTAGGATAGCCAAACGACGTCTGGAGAGAATCAAGAAGATTAAAGCAGCGGCCGATGAGGGTAAACCTGCGTAAGGCATTTAGAAGAGGATGTTCAAGTTGTGTGTAAATAGGATTCTATAGGCAAGGTGTTGCGCGCGCTACTTATAGATATGTTTTTATAGATAATAGAGATGGGCCGACTAGGGGTTCTGCCGATTAGCAGACTAGCCGACTAGTCGGTTTCAAAATTGCCGACTAGTCGGCAATGCAGATCATTATAATTCCGAGATATTTGGGTTAATCATGACCACTCGGCGATTGTTGATATTTTTGGATAAATTTGCACTTCGAAAGCTGTAACGAACTTCCAAAAAATAGTTAAAATAAAAGTTAGAAAAAAAAAGAATGGAGCTGCGACATAGTTGTGACATTTTAGATGTATGATGTTAAGATGATGTATGTAGGCTAACTGTACCTACTAATTCAATTAAATATTGGTTTTATTGCATAATTGTTAGTTGACGACTAGTCGGCCCATCTCTAATAGATAATATTGTAAAAGTAGCCTTCATTGTAGCCTAAGTCCTGTGGTAAATGTAAAAAACCCAAAGTATTTATTGACCCTAATGCGAATTCACTATTTTAAGATTCAACATTATTGGTAATTAATTTTTTTTGGAATTTAACATTTTGGTCCTAAAGGATAAACCCCTATATCCTAAGAAAATAAAAGATATATATCTCAATAAATCAGTTTAATTTATCTTTATCTTTGAACATTTGCTTGCATTCGACATTGTCAGGTACTTTGACAACAGATTTTCGTACGATTTAAACTGCGCTAATCAATATTTACTATCGATAGCCACTAGCCAATAAAACTAACATCTCAAGCGTTTTGGGAAAATGGAAGTAGATGGCGCTATTGAGCGGACGGTAAGTATATTTGTAAGTTTTTTTCTTTCGTTTAGTTTCAAATCTTAGAATTTTGTACGCTTATGTCCATAAACTCAGTAGCGACCTCTATAACAAACGGAGTCTTATAAACTTATTCTAGAGTAATGATAACAGTTGAATAAAATCATCCATCAAATACGAATATAAATACAACTAGAATATACTTACGACTATGTTTACAACTATACATACAGACAGACAGACATGTGTGTCATCTGGTCAACAATTTACATAAATACATTCGTGAATTTAGCATAGACAATTTACCTCTGTGCGAGACACTCCGAGATGGTCGAAAACTCGTGTGTGTCAGCTTGGCCGGACCATGCAACAGATTTACTCCAAGGAACGCTCATTATTTAGTTTCATTATTTATTTAGTTTTGTTTAATAAGTCAAATCTAAAGTAATTAGATAATAAAATGCTATATTGAATGTCGTTTTTTCGAATGGCTCTAAATAATGGTCGCTGTATACGCAACGTGTTTTTGTCTCGTGCCCAATTCTGCATACAAAAACCCCGTCGGGCTTTTACTATGCAAAAATCGACAGTTCCATCCGGCACGAAAAAAACAACGTTACGTATGTAGCGACCTCAAATCCAATGTTGTCGATGCTAATGAAACATCGAAAGCAAATTATTAACATTGAATGAAACTCAAAACATTTACATTGCAAATACCATAAATAAACACATTCATGTTTTGCAATTTTCATTTGTTTCAGAGTGTCTCGCCAAGAGTTCACAATTGGTACCTTATACAAAGTTACACGTAAATAAATAATTTAAAAACTGTCACGATCCTTTGTTAAAACTTTTATTGCAAATTCTACTAATATTATAAAGGTGAAAGTTTGTGTGTAAGTAAAAGAGTATGTTTATTACTCCTTCACGCAAATACTACTAAACCGATTGCGATAAACCTTGGTAAGCAGATAGCTGGACTTCTGTATAGGGCCACTTTATTTCTCGATATTCCCAAGATATCGGAATACGCGGGGAAAATAGCGGGCTGCCGCTAGTTGCGAATAAGTGACAATCAATGACAGTAAAGTATGTTCTAAGTATAATGTAAAAGCGTTTAAGACAGATTTTTACGACATCAGTGTCAGACTTTAGAACAGTACAGTTTCTCACTCGCTGCACACCGGTCATAAAGCATATTAAAGTTAGAGCGATAAGCATGTTGCAATATTAATAGCAATAATGCGCAGCACTGTGCACGCCCTTAAGACCCATGAGTAAGACAGAGAACGAAATACTCTCTGCACCGCTCCCACGTTTTACGATCTGGTGTGAGCAGCGAGTGAAAATCACCTATAGGTCCAATCATTTCCTCTTGTCTATCAATCAGCCATTAGTACTTACTAATAAGAATTTTCGTTTCCTTCATATTTGTTTTCAATTCGGTACCATTTTTTTAAATAATAATTCGTCCAAAGGCCAATGTTGCTTTTTAATAAATAAATTCGCCACATTTTTTTTATACAATTCGTTCTTTACCATTGACATGCTTAAAATTACTTGGTTATCTTATCTATCAAATAAAACTGGGAAGTTTAGTTAGGCTGGTTTTCAATCTGCCAGTTAAAGATATCTGTCACATAAAATCACTGAACTCTATATATACAAGTACGCTGAAATTGCTACACCATACCATCAAATTGGCACAAAGATCTGCGCTATGCAGATCAAATGGGCACAAAATTCAGTGCGCGATCTCCTGTCCAGCGTACTTGTCTTATGGAGCGTACTATCGTACCATACATGATAATAAATACATGTATGGTACGATAGTTAGCGGGTGGAGCGCATGTAGAAAAAACGAACTCTCAAAGGTTTTTTTAGATTGGTTGGGTTTGATTTTATTCGACAGATATATTTTATCTGTATCTGATTTTTCAATCTGTCAGACAAAGATATCTTTGATACAATAAAATGAAACAGTGCCGAATAAAACGTCATCTTTAAAAAAGAAACGAATAATCGAAGGTTTTTAAATTTGGTAGTGTTTGATTTTATTCGACAGATATTTTTTAACTATAAAATGAAAAATCAGCCCTAAAAATACTAGCTGAATCAGCCTTATATGCAATAAATACATAATAATTAACAAACAAATATTAAGTATTAAGTAAAGTAAAACGTTAAAAACAACTCTTAGCTGCCGCATTTACAACTTTTTACTTATTTACATTACAATTGGTAACAAAGCTAGAGGGTTAAGAGGCGCCATGATTATGAGATCTTAAATTAACCAATCAGAGCGCAGGGATTTTGACATTGATCAGGACATGAGCCAATTACGCAGCGCTTTGATTCTGATTGGTTGATTCACGATCACGTGAAAGGTATAGTGCGTTTCATCTTTAAATTCCTATGCCGTTATGTTGGTAGCAAAATAAATAAGTGCTGCTTTAATACCTTGAATGTGCTACCTTAAATTTAGGGAGATTTGTATATGAAGAATGAATTGATAAATCTCCTTGAATTCAAGGTATAAGGTTATAGTACATTCAAAGTATGTATTAAGGCAACACTTATTTGTTTTGGTACCAACATAACGGCGTAGGAATTTAAAGATGAAACGCACTATAGCGGCGTTTTAAGGCTAAATGAAAATCCTATTTCTTTTTTTGTTAATACAAAAATTAGCCAATCGTTTAAAATACGATGTTGCCATCAAAAATCGCTATACAAAAATATAATGTTTGTTCTAACACACGATATCAATTCCTTACAACGCAAACTTATATAAAAATAAAAACTATTTCACTACATATTTACACTTGCCTACATCTAATAACGTCAATGTTTTAAAACGTAACGCAATATATTAAATCTCATTACTCTAAGAGTCCTTGCAGACTAAAGACAAGCGACGACACAGTTCGCCGACTCTGAAGTCGACAAACGATCGGCCGATGAACTGTTTCTAGTACGAAAGAACTCAGATATTCAGGTTATACAATGGCTTAAGTAAAATAGTACTTGTTCGTCAATGTTGATCTTCGTATTATTCTAGGGTTATAATAAGGCGACGTTTGCGTTGCGAGCGACCGTGGGTTTAAACCCACTGATTAATCAAGGTGGCTGGCCACCTATGGTCTAAAGTAGTAGTAAAGTAGGGATGCTACCTATCTAAGGTTTAAACCAGGAAGTTGCCCTCCTATAGTCTAAACTTGGGAGGTTGCCAATCTAAAGTTTAAACCACATACATTACTCCTAAACCTTTTTATTAATAAACTTAAAACAAGGTTAGATTAGACCAATTTTGTTTCTGTCTGTCAACTTTGAAAGTTCTTGTCACGGAAAATGTTCAAACTAATTCAACCTTACCCCACGTTTATTAATAAGGATGCTGTGGTTTAAGGCAGAAAGGTTACCTACCTAAGGTATAAACCAGGGTTGCCCAAACCAGGGTTTAAATCAGAAAAGTTGTCCACCTATGGTCTTAACCTTAGATATTCTTACAACGTCATTGGTTTAAAGTTTAAACCAATGACATTATTTATCTAAGGCTTAAACCAGGAAGTTTGTACACCTATTGTGTGAAGAGAAGATGGTTGCCCATCTAAGGTTTAATAAACCTTCGGAATGAATATTCTAACAAAGATAATAAATATACCAAGACACACAACAACACTGTAAATGTATGGAACTCCATGTTGTGTTTTTCGTCCAAATTTTATACAAAATTGGAAGATCGCATACTTATTACTAACAAACAATCACATTTCCTAAATTATTATACATACTTTCAAACGAAGTAGCTTCATGGAAATTAAAATTCAATATACATTAATATATTTTATCAAAAAAAGCGCGAGAATATCGCACTCTTGCTATTTTGAAATTGGCCGCGTATTTGTCTATGGAATATAATATACGGAATTGATTTATATATTTATCTTTAGTTTTCGCGACGCTGATATGAAATAAAAGTCATTTTTCTGTTTAAATTGCGTTACTTTTATTATTTTTCTCATTTTTCAAACACCTTAAGTTTTGGAAACTTTACAGTTCCTTCTCAGTAGTCAAAATCGTTCGTTCAAAAATGCTAAGACTTTAAAAGCAACGCGATTGAAATCGAAAAATAAGTTTTATTTTATATCAGTATTGATTTCACCAAATATTCCGGTAAGCGATGGAAGTCAGCGAAATAGGAATTCAAACCTAGGGTATAACTATAATTAAATGGATGTAAGTATCTAGATTCTTACGACTTAAGAACATGTTTATTAACTGTATTTTTATTCTTTACTTTAAGAATCAGGGTAAATGTTTTAGACCGACCTTTAGGCAGGATCAATCCCTAAACTACAAGAGCTGACGAACGTTTTAAAACCGTTTCTTTTACTTTATTTAAAAAAAAACACATACTGCCAACATTAGAAAAACGTATCTAATGGCTACAGTGTAATCGCGTTGATCACGACGTGCATGTAGGCGGCTTTCCCGATACGTGAAAAAAAGTGACATGTTATCACGGCATTAAAGCAGGCGGCAGAATAGAAGAGTAACTCAATTATCATCGACTCCATTACAAAACAAAAAAAAATAAAAAAACTTTCCGCCCTAGGGATCGAAATGCAATTTTCTACCCGGCTACCCATGAAAATTAAACTTTCCGAACAAGAGAGATGAATAGTGGATTTTCTTTATATGTTAGTTCTATGGAGAATTACGCCTCGCTCTGCTCGCGATGGCACCACAGCTTTATAGCCTAGGAAATAGCCATGACGGCCGGTCTAAACCACTACATTATCTGAATTACCGGAACATGAACATTTTTGCTTTCCATTCCATACTGATACAGTTACAAAAAACACGTACCTCACTTGTGGGATTATTCACAGCCCCCGATCCGAGACCGAGATCTTTCGGTCTCTGTCATATTGAATCGAGCCGAGCGAGACGGAGATACGTTTCCTCTCGCTCTCTGAACACCCCCTCAGTACCCCCCCTACCACTGACCTCTATGGTAGAAGTCGCTGGACAGGTCATAACGCACTGAATTTTGTGCCTATTTGATCTGCGCCATGTTGCGCTGTTGTCGCGCATTTTCGATTAAAAGTGATGGTGACCGTCCACGGAACTATTAGTTCCACGGACAACCACCATCACTTTTAATAGAAAACGCGCAACATGGCGCTAATCAAATCGGCACAAAGATCTAATGTCACACTATGGTATACCAATTCCAGCGTACTTATAAGGTTTAATTACACCCCCTAGTCAGGCGCATTGAGCAAGGACTGTCGGTCTAACAACTGGCTGGCGTCGATGAGACTGACTTGCATGTGGTCGAGGTCCGGCGGCGGCGCGCCCGCCTCGCGCCGCTGCAGGGAGAACGGGTAGAAGCGCGGCGCGGCGGCGCGGGCGCTGGCGGCCTCCGCCTCGCCTAGCGACCCGTTCGGGTGACGGAGGATGGAGAGCGACGATACGCGCTCGTTTAGTTGCTGGATCTGGAATACAAAATTGGAATGATTATTGATTGCTCCTGTTAAAATCATGTTTTACACGTCGACTTTACAATGTTACTTTAAAAATTTCCTTTACAGTGACTTTTTTGGTCATATAGACCAAAAAGTCACCGTAAAACAAATTTTAGCCTCTAGAGCTTAATCAAAGCAAGCCATCGCTCGTAGCACACCGCCCGCTGAGGTGCACACCTCTAGCGGACACGTACTGTGTCACGTAGTTACCTGTCTCTTGACCCTCAGGTTATACAGTGTATACTGCACGGGGCCGGCGTGCGGCGCGTCCAGCGGAGCGAGCCACCGCTCGTAGCACACCGCCCACTGAGGTGCACACCTCTAGCGGACACGTACTGTGTCACGTAGTTACCTGTCTCTTGACCCTCAGGTTATACAGTGTATACTGCACGGGGCCGGCGTGCGGCGCGTCCAGCGGAGCGAGCCACCGCTCGTAGCACACCGCCCACATTTCCACGCCGCCCACTGATGTGCACACCTCGAGCCGGGATGGGCTGTGTGATGATGATATTTGAGCTGCGGATGTGGAATATAATTTTTGGTCAAAATATCTAAAGCAATGCTTGAAACTGTATGTCATCTAAGCGATGAAATACGCTCTCCTCCGCTTCATTTTGGATGACAGCTGTCTAACTTAAAACGTCAATATCTCGGAAACTATTGACCCTAGACCACTACTTCCTTAGCATAAGTGATACAGCTCTTAAAGATCTTCGTTTTGGATGACAGCTGTCAAACTTAAAACGTCAATATATCGGCTGTCATCCAAAATGAAGATCTTGAAGAGCACTATCACTTATGCTGAGAAAGTAGTGGACAAGGGTCAATAGTTTCCGAAATATTATCAGTTCAAGTTTGACAGGCTGTCTGGCTGTCATATTTTGTGCCTATTTTTTTCACTAATCGACTCTAAAAAAAACTAAAAAAAGATCTTGTCTTTTTGACTTTAATTTTTATAAGTGTTTTTAACACGATATTTTCCTAAGTGTTTTTTCAACAATTTGAGATTCAACATTTTGGGAAGTTCTACATTTTGGCACTAAAAGAAAATAGGATAAATAATTATAATCAATAATAATTAATTATAAATAACTAGCTGACCCGGCAAACGTTGTTTTGCCTTATAAATTATAGATAATTAAATTTTTCCTGAATTTTCTTTGCTATAAACCTCACGGAGCCCGAGACCTTTCCAACGAATGCAAAACCGTGGAAATCGGTTCGTGCGTTCTGGAGTTATAGCTTCAGGAAGGAAAACCCGACTTATTTTTATATAGTAGACTAGCTGACCCGGCAAACGTTGTTTTGCCTTATAAATTATAGATAATTAAATTTTTCCTGAATTTTCTTTGCTTTATAGCAAAGGTTTATACCTCACGGAGCCCGAGACCTTTCCAACGAATGCAAAACCGTGGAAATCGGTTCGTGCGTTCTGGAGTTATAGCGTCAGGAAGGAAAGCCCGACTTATTTTTATATAGTAGATTATAATTATAATTGCATAAGTTGATAAAAAAATGCTTTACCGCGCCAGTCCCAAAGAGCCACACGTTTTTTTTATATTTTTTCATTTTAGATTTTGAGACAGAGTATAGTAATCTACATTAATAGTGTGTGTGTGTGCCAGTATGTTTATAATGAATAAACTCAAAAACTACTGGACCGATTTCAAAAATTCTTTCACCATTAGAAAACTACATTCACCCTGAGTAACATAGGCTACTTTTAATCCCGATATTCTCACGGGATCGGGAGTTACGACGCAGTATACAATAAACTTGTATAACTTACATAGTCTCTGGGCGGGCGCGGGCGGCTGGTGGCCGGCGTACAGCGGGTTGTAGAACAGCGCGATGTCGTGTTCAGAGAACTGTTCGCCCCAGTCCCACACCGGGCGACTCACGAACTCCTGCAAAGGGAAACAATATACATACTAGTTACACTACACAAATATTCTCAATACCTCCGCCCAATACATCGTCATAGAAGAGCAAAACTTACTAATTAAACTCATTTTTCGATTTTAACCGTGTGGTGTTTATTACTTGTAGCATTGTTTCAACGCTCAACGTTTCGAGACCTTTTCAGGTGTCTTTTTTAACATTGGATTAATTAGTCAATTAACACCACGTAATTTCCAACATCGCGAAAACAGAGGACCAAACTAAAATTGTCTAATATTTAGAGTAGATAACATTGCTTTTACGGAGAAAACATCGTGATGAAACCCGCAGATTATTATTGGGATCTTGGCATATTCAGAATCTATTCAAGTCGTTTCTCCCGAACCGAAAAATATGCCTGGTTCGAATTCCGCTCATCGTCGCCAATGCGTTGTTTTTGTAAGTGTATTTTCCTTTTAAAATATTTCTTTAAACACACAGAACAGGCTATAGCGCTAAAAATGTAAATAGAATTAAAAATCTAAGCTGTCTTACCTTCTGCATAGCCAGATCTCGATCCCTGACGGAGTTAAACAGGAAGGTGTCAAAGAGATGGTTGTTGGCGGTGTCCCACAGCGTGGTGAGGTAGGTCTCAGAGAACTGGAAGTGCGCGGGGAACTGCAGCTGCAGTTGCCACGTGCAGTCGAGGAACAGCAGGAACACCGGCGCCACCGTCGCCGACGCCGACGCCGGCTCCTTGCCCGCCGGCTCCTTGGCCGGCCCGGGCCGGGGGAGCCCTAGTCTGGACATGTTCAAAATGTTAAATAAGTCTAAATAAAATAAAAGTCTTATAGGATAGCCAGAAAGAAAATAGCTTAATTTTCTATTTTAAGCGCTTAAGCTTGCACTGGGCTTTCATAGAAATATTTTAAAGAAACAATACTTCTGCAAAAACACAACGCACGATAGACGCAGGGCTGGATTCGAACCAGCATCGTACTCAAACCGGGAGCACGACTTGAACCAATTAGTCTACCGGCGCGGCGTCGGTATTGTTTCTTTAGAATATAGCTTATTTTATCCCAAGGGTGGAAAGTAAAAAAATATTTAAAGATAGCCGGGTGGAAAATTGCTTATTTCATCCCTAGGGTGGAAAGTTTTTTTTTTGCCATGGAGGCGATGATTTGATAATTGAGCTGCCGCCTGCTATAATGCCATTTTATTTTTCACGTGTTATCTGCGTGAGTGAGGAGACCACGTTACCTATCACAGAAGGGATGTCCCAGTGCGACCCACTCCTTCTGTATGAGCGACTGGAAGCCGGACACCGTCCGGTAGTGCGGGTCTAGCAACAGCTGCGTGAGTGAGGAGACCACGTTACCTATCACAGAAGGGATGTCCCAGTGCGACCCACTCCTTCTGTATGAGCGACTGGAAGCCGGACACCGTCCGGTAGTGCGGGTCTAGCAACAGCTGCGTGAGTGAGGAGACCACGTTACCTATCACAGAAGGGATGTCCCAGTGCGACCCACTCCTTCTGTATGAGCGACTGGAAGCCGGACACCGTCCGGTAGTGCGGGTCTAGCAACAGCTGCGTGAGTGAGGAGACCACGTTACCTATCACAGAAGGGATGTCCCAGTGCGACCCACTCCTTCTGTATGAGCGACTGGAAGCCGGACACCGTCCGGTAGTGCGGGTCTAGCAACAGCTGCGTGAGTGAGGAGACCACGTTACCTATCACAGAAGGGATGTCCCAGTGCGACCCACTCCTTCTGTATGAGCGACTGGAAGCCGGACACCGTCCGGTAGTGCGGGTCTAGCAACAGCTGCGTGAGTGAGGAGACCACGTTACCTATCACAGAAGGGATGTCCCAGTGCGACCCACTCCTTCTGTATGAGCGACTGGAAGCCGGACACCGTCCGGTAGTGCGGGTCTAGCAACAGCTGCGTGAGTGAGGAGACCACGTTACCTATCACAGAAGGGATGTCCCAGTGCGACCCACTCCTTCTGTATGAGCGACTGGAAGCCGGACACCGTCCGGTAGTGCGGGTCTAGCAACAGCTGCGTGAGTGAGGAGACCACGTTACCTATCACAGAAGGGATGTCCCAGTGCGACCCACTCCTTCTGTATGAGCGACTGGAAGCCGGACACCGTCCGGTAGTGCGGGTCTAGCAACAGCTGCGTGAGTGAGGAGACCACGTTACCTATCACAGAAGGGATGTCCCAGTGCGACCCACTCCTTCTGTATGAGCGACTGGAAGCCGGACACCGTCCGGTAGTGCGGGTCTAGCAACAGCTGCGTGAGTGAGGAGACCACGTTACCTATCACAGAAGGGATGTCCCAGTGCGACCCACTCCTTCTGTATGAGCGACTGGAAGCCGGACACCGTCCGGTAGTGCGGGTCTAGCAACAGCTGCGTGAGTGAGGAGACCACGTTACCTATCACAGAAGGGATGTCCCAGTGCGACCCACTCCTTCTGTATGAGCGACTGGAAGCCGGACACCGTCCGGTAGTGCGGGTCTAGCAACAGCTGCGTGAGTGAGGAGACCACGTTACCTATCACAGAAGGGATGTCCCAGTGCGACCCACTCCTTCTGTATGAGCGACTGGAAGCCGGACACCGTCCGGTAGTGCGGGTCTAGCAACAGCTGCGTGAGTGAGGAGACCACGTTACCTATCACAGAAGGGATGTCCCAGTGCGACCCACTCCTTCTGTATGAGCGACTGGAAGCCGGACACCGTCCGGTAGTGCGGGTCTAGCAACAGCTGCGTGAGTGAGGAGACCACGTTACCTATCACAGAAGGGATGTCCCAGTGCGACCCACTCCTTCTGTATGAGCGACTGGAAGCCGGACACCGTCCGGTAGTGCGGGTCTAGCAACAGCTGCGTGAGTGAGGAGACCACGTTACCTATCACAGAAGGGATGTCCCAGTGCGACCCACTCCTTCTGTATGAGCGACTGGAAGCCGGACACCGTCCGGTAGTGCGGGTCTAGCAACAGCTGCGTGAGTGAGGAGACCACGTTACCTATCACAGAAGGGATGTCCCAGTGCGACCCACTCCTTCTGTATGAGCGACTGGAAGCCGGACACCGTCCGGTAGTGCGGGTCTAGCAACAGCTGCGTGAGTGAGGAGACCACGTTACCTATCACAGAAGGGATGTCCCAGTGCGACCCACTCCTTCTGTATGAGCGACTGGAAGCCGGACACCGTCCGGTAGTGCGGGTCTAGCAACAGCTGCGTGAGTGAGGAGACCACGTTACCTATCACAGAAGGGATGTCCCAGTGCGACCCACTCCTTCTGTATGAGCGACTGGAAGCCGGACACCGTCCGGTAGTGCGGGTCTAGCAACAGCTGCGTGAGTGAGGAGACCACGTTACCTATCACAGAAGGGATGTCCCAGTGCGACCCACTCCTTCTGTATGAGCGACTGGAAGCCGGACACCGTCCGGTAGTGCGGGTCTAGCAACAGCTGCGTGAGTGAGGAGACCACGTTACCTATCACAGAAGGGATGTCCCAGTGCGACCCACTCCTTCTGTATGAGCGACTGGAAGCCGGACACCGTCCGGTAGTGCGGGTCTAGCAACAGCTGCGTGAGTGAGGAGACCACGTTACCTATCACAGAAGGGATGTCCCAGTGCGACCCACTCCTTCTGTATGAGCGACTGGAAGCCGGACACCGTCCGGTAGTGCGGGTCTAGCAACAGCTGCGTGAGTGAGGAGACCACGTTACCTATCACAGAAGGGATGTCCCAGTGCGACCCACTCCTTCTGTATGAGCGACTGGAAGCCGGACACCGTCCGGTAGTGCGGGTCTAGCAACAGCTGCGTGAGTGAGGAGACCACGTTACCTATCACAGAAGGGATGTCCCAGTGCGACCCACTCCTTCTGTATGAGCGACTGGAAGCCGGACACCGTCCGGTAGTGCGGGTCTAGCAACAGCTGCGTGAGTGAGGAGACCACGTTACCTATCACAGAAGGGATGTCCCAGTGCGACCCACTCCTTCTGTATGAGCGACTGGAAGCCGGACACCGTCCGGTAGTGCGGGTCTAGCAACAGCTGCGTGAGTGAGGAGACCACGTTACCTATCACAGAAGGGATGTCCCAGTGCGACCCACTCCTTCTGTATGAGCGACTGGAAGCCGGACACCGTCCGGTAGTGCGGGTCTAGCAACAGCTGCGTGAGTGAGGAGACCACGTTACCTATCACAGAAGGGATGTCCCAGTGCGACCCACTCCTTCTGTATGAGCGACTGGAAGCCGGACACCGTCCGGTAGTGCGGGTCTAGCAACAGCTGCGTGAGTGAGGAGACCACGTTACCTATCACAGAAGGGATGTCCCAGTGCGACCCACTCCTTCTGTATGAGCGACTGGAAGCCGGACACCGTCCGGTAGTGCGGGTCTAGCAACAGCTGCGTGAGTGAGGAGACCACGTTACCTATCACAGAAGGGATGTCCCAGTGCGACCCACTCCTTCTGTATGAGCGACTGGAAGCCGGACACCGTCCGGTAGTGCGGGTCTAGCAACAGCTGCGTGAGTGAGGAGACCACGTTACCTATCACAGAAGGGATGTCCCAGTGCGACCCACTCCTTCTGTATGAGCGACTGGAAGCCGGACACCGTCCGGTAGTGCGGGTCTAGCAACAGCTGCGTGAGTGAGGAGACCACGTTACCTATCACAGAAGGGATGTCCCAGTGCGACCCACTCCTTCTGTATGAGCGACTGGAAGCCGGACACCGTCCGGTAGTGCGGGTCTAGCAACAGCTGCGTGAGTGAGGAGACCACGTTACCTATCACAGAAGGGATGTCCCAGTGCGACCCACTCCTTCTGTATGAGCGACTGGAAGCCGGACACCGTCCGGTAGTGCGGGTCTAGCAACAGCTGCGTGAGTGAGGAGACCACGTTACCTATCACAGAAGGGATGTCCCAGTGCGACCCACTCCTTCTGTATGAGCGACTGGAAGCCGGACACCGTCCGGTAGTGCGGGTCTAGCAACAGCTGCGTGAGTGAGGAGACCACGTTACCTATCACAGAAGGGATGTCCCAGTGCGACCCACTCCTTCTGTATGAGCGACTGGAAGCCGGACACCGTCCGGTAGTGCGGGTCTAGCAACAGCTGCGTGAGTGAGGAGACCACGTTACCTATCACAGAAGGGATGTCCCAGTGCGACCCACTCCTTCTGTATGAGCGACTGGAAGCCGGACACCGTCCGGTAGTGCGGGTCTAGCAACAGCTGCGTGAGTGAGGAGACCACGTTACCTATCACAGAAGGGATGTCCCAGTGCGACCCACTCCTTCTGTATGAGCGACTGGAAGCCGGACACCGTCCGGTAGTGCGGGTCTAGCAACAGCTGCGTGAGTGAGGAGACCACGTTACCTATCACAGAAGGGATGTCCCAGTGCGACCCACTCCTTCTGTATGAGCGACTGGAAGCCGGACACCGTCCGGTAGTGCGGGTCTAGCAACAGCTGCGTGAGTGAGGAGACCACGTTACCTATCACAGAAGGGATGTCCCAGTGCGACCCACTCCTTCTGTATGAGCGACTGGAAGCCGGACACCGTCCGGTAGTGCGGGTCTAGCAACAGCTGCGTGAGTGAGGAGACCACGTTACCTATCACAGAAGGGATGTCCCAGTGCGACCCACTCCTTCTGTATGAGCGACTGGAAGCCGGACACCGTCCGGTAGTGCGGGTCTAGCAACAGCTGCGTGAGTGAGGAGACCACGTTACCTATCACAGAAGGGATGTCCCAGTGCGACCCACTCCTTCTGTATGAGCGACTGGAAGCCGGACACCGTCCGGTAGTGCGGGTCTAGCAACAGCTGCGTGAGTGAGGAGACCACAGCGCAATAGTCCACGCCGTCGCCTGCAAACAACGTTATATATTAGCAAAAGTATTTTATTAAGTTCTTGCAGTGGCCGACCTGGAAATCGCTTAATCGCCTGCGAACTCAGGTTGGCCGATGCAAGGAAAACTTGGCAAAGTGGGGGTTTTCCAGTGCGAACACCATGTGCGATTGTGGAACTGCTATCCAAACAATGGCGCATTTAATGGCCTGCCCATTGTGTCCTGTTAGCTGCTCCGCAGCCGACCTCAACAGAGCCACGCAGACAATGCAGTTGCCGAGTACCGGGCCAAGACTGTATGGACAGTTTGAAGCCATTAACACGAAGAAGAAGAAAAGTATTTTTTCATCCCATCTATTCGAAAACAGCTAGTCTAATCCCTGTAAACAGGGCCTGAAGTAGCGCTTTGCTGGCGATGTTCCTAGCAGGGATTTTCATAGCTCATTATTGCCCTGTTTGCAGGGCAATAATGAGATTTGAATTTGGAATGTGAATATTTTTAAAAAGTTTCAATTAACAAAGAGTTCCTATCACCGTACTGCGTGTCTGATAGGTAGGTGATAGGTGATAGACCGAGCAGGTTAAGCAACACATGTGTCTGATAGGTGAGCGATGGGTGTTCGACCGTACAGGTAGAATATTGGTAAAATGCAGGGTTTTGGTAGAAAATGGTAGGATTTGGTAAGAAATGGTAACGTTCGTAGAAATTGGTAGGTTTGGTGAAAAATGGTAGGTATTGGTAGAAAATGGTAGTTTTTGGTAGAAATGGTAGTTATTGGTAGAACTAACTCATTTTCTCATAGAGGGTGATGAAAAGTAGAATGTTCACCTCGGGAGCAAACACTATTTTTCGCTCGAGTGAGATACTTTGAATCCCTCGATTCGCTCAGGATTCTACTAAAGAATCCCTCGCTTCTCTCTGGATTCAAAAAACACTCTCGCCGTAAAAATAGTCTTTTCTCCCTTGGTATACAATCTACTATTAAATTTATTTATTCAAGCCGCCGCAGAAGCAACGCATGGCACAGTCATTACTTGGATGAGTAACCAATAATGCGACAAAAATCTGATTCTTGAGCTCCTCCTGCTTAGGAAGGAATTTTCATCTTTCCTGTTCGGAAAGTTTAATTTGCATGGAGAGATAGCTGGATGGAAAATTGCTTATTTCATCCCTAGGGTGGAAAGTTCAATATGCAGTATATCTATATCTTCCATCCCTTGCCTAAAAATCTACTATTTAACTTATATTTCCCATAACCATACTCCTATGTTTTAATATTGTTCATAACTTCACGTCACTTCACCCGAGCTAAACACTCTATTTTCGAATGCGAGGAATGTCTTTATTCAGGGAGGAAACAGTCGCCTACGTTTGTAAAGTTTGTATGGAGAAATGAGTAGGTTAGGTATCCTTTCCTAAACTATTTATTTAAAATAGTTTAGGTCACTGACTTCCAAATAAAATAAAATAATTATCATACAACGAGGTATTTACCATGTTTTATTTATCGATATTTCGCCAGTAATTTCAACTGGCTTGTTCACGAAACTGGAGATTGCGGGTAGGTGATGACAGTTAGGGGCGTCCATAACGAACTACCCTCTTGCTAATGCGCTCGCTGCGTCTAGCTCTTGGTTGGTTGACTCTTGGTATAATATTTGTAGTGAAAACAATCACGGAAGTTTAAGATCGTATAAAATAGAATTAAAGTACCTTCCTGCAGCACAACGGTCACGTTGTCAGCGAGATGGCGCGCCGCCTCGTCCGCGAAGGCGATACAGTTGGCCACGTGACGGAGCCAGCGCGACGACTCCAGGATAGAATAGTATTGAGAGTCTTGCACCTGGAATCAAATACAACAGAATACACCTATTTGACGGCGAAGAACTGTGAAGTGAACGGGAATTGTTATTGGAAAAGTTATTGGTAACCCTCACTATAAAAAATTGACGATTATTTTTAAGGGCCATGTTTGTATATCCGTGGTAAAACAAGAGATACTTTTATCTAGGTATATTAATATTATAAAGAGGAAAGATTTGAATTTTTGTGCGTGCGTCTGTATGTTTGTTATGAATTAACTCAAAAACTACTGGACCGATTATTTTACCATTAGAAAGCTACATTCACCCTAAATAACATAGGCTACTTTTGATCCCGATATTCCCACGGGATCGGGACTTACGCGGGTAAAATTATGTATCCCATCAAAAACATGCTTGTAAAAAAAGCAAGTCTCGCAACTCAGTTCTTCTACTGTAAAAAGTTGTGAGATCCATGTATAATGTTATTCCAAGTCGGGGACATTCTGTCTTAAGTTATTATTACGTAATTAGCTAATCTAACAACATCTTATAGAGACCATAATAACAATATTAAAAAAAGTTATGTTTTAAGTAAATAGATTAACTTGGCAATCGCACTAAACCGTCTAATTTAATATAATATGTATTACTTGTGAGACAAATTGTGTAGGTATTCATGCGATTGCCAAGTTAATGAGGAAGATGGGGTTTTTTTCATAGGAGGTCGAAAATGGCCTGAAATGCTTCGAGAAAAGAATGCTACGGCCGTGCCGCTTTGTTGCTCGACTTGGCAGGGGCACTGCCGTGCCCCCAGATATATAGTTGTATCCAGATCTACTAACAATAGATCATTTCAAATCAACTAATTCGAATGATGACTACATAGTCTATTTGAAATAGATCAACAATGATCGACTGAAGGTTTCGGCAGAAAAACAGCGTTCAACCGTGGTCTACCGTGGTTGGGCAAATGCTGAGTCGGGGCCTTTTTGCTGTTGTAACACACATTAACACAACGTAGGTACCTATAATTATATTACAACTGTCTTTTTATAACCATTTTTTGTAATTTCTTTGTGTATGTGTGTTGTTATAGCAAATAAATGTCTGTCTATGTCTATGTCTAGTATAAAATAAAGTCGCTTCCCGTTGTCTGTCTGCGCCTATGAATGTATGTATATTGCACGACGTTACACACATCGCAATATGTGCCCAAACTAAGCACTAGTACTAGCTTGTATTATGGGTACTAGACAACGGATATAATACTTAAAATTATTTTTCATCTCTCCTGTTCGGAAAGTTGAATTTTCATCGGTAGATAGATATCCGGGTGGAAAATTGTTTATTTCATCGCTAGGGTGGAAAGTATTTTTTTCTCTAATTTTACGTTTGGCTATTGAGGCTAAAATAATTGAGTTACCTACACCCGAGCTAAGCACTCTATTTTTCATTTCGACTGTGAGGAATGTCTTTATCAAGGGAGGAAACAGTCGACTACGTTTGTAAAGTTTTTATGGAGAAAAGAGTATCTATCTATCCTTTCCCCAACCGAAAAAAACGAGTTTAATTTCATTCCCAAATCGCCAAAACAGAAGAAGAAATCTACTCTTGTATAATATGTTTAATTAAAATAATAAATATCATTATCAAGGGAGGAAACAGTCGACTACGCTTGTAAAGTTTGTATGGAGAAAAGAGTATCTATCCTTTCCCCACCCGAAAAAAATAAGTTTATTATCACTCCAAAATCGCCGAAACAGAAAAAGAAATCTACTCTTGTGTAATATGTTTAATTAATTAAAATAATTCACATAACTAAATCCGTAAACAAACATTTCATTGATAAACTCGAGCGCATTTTAACTACTGTTGTGATGACGTCACAATTATTCAGTAATACAATTACCTACATACTGCGGTTTCTTAGACGTGACGTATTGTTATGTAATTGTATAAGAACGAAAATAAAACTAAATGAAGGAAAATCTTTACTAATATTATAATGAGGAAAGATTTATTTGTTTGTTTGTAACGAATAGACTCCACTACTACATTATTAAGAGGGTGGGTACCTACTGTTACCATTTCCATACAAACATAATACCAAAAAAAATTATGAAAAATTTAGTTTTCTACCTTAATATTGATATTATTCGGATTAAGATTTTATTTTTATAGGTCCCCCACCACAAGGTTTTCCAAAATATTCATTCGAAATGAAATAAAACGGAGAAACATTTTTTTAATTTCAGCCAAATCGGTTCAGGCCTTCTTGAGTTATAAATAGTGTAAATAACACGACTTTGATTTATTTAAATAACCTATATATGCCCAAGGGGTCGAAGTTATTTTTCTTTGAATCGACCCAGACTCAACAACTAATTTTAAATCCCAAATTTCTCATATCAAAGGCAGAAACAAGGGATACGAAGAATAGAAGACTTGTAACTTACCCAAAACCCTCCCAGAGTGGTAGGCGTGCACAGCTCGACTAGCTTCTTGTACGAGGTCTGCAGCGCGGGCAGCGGTGGCAGGACGCTGGCGGGGCTGGCGGCCGCGAAGCTGTTGCCGCAGAGGTAGATCACGTGGGGAGGCGTTAGTTTTGGGTGGGAACGACGCACCTACAACATTCACAACATAGTGATGTTCAATGGTGATGGAAAACATACAATTTAATGTGATCTGATAACTCGTGGCCGAACCTTTTTACAAAGAATCATGCCAGGTCAATCTACCAGGCGTTCATAAACTTGAAGAGTGTTTTGCACTTTTTACTGCCAGTATTGGCGCCAGTCTCCCTAGATGGCGTTAGTGGTCAAAATACATCGCGGTATCGTTGCGTTTTTTTGTCCCTGAATCACGTTTATTGTATGGGAGCCCCTATATTTGTTTTATTTTGTTTTTAATATTTATATTTAAATATTGTTGTCGTAGCGGCTACCAAATTACATCTTCTGCGAAAATTTCAACCGCCTATCTATTACGGTTCATGAGATACAGCCTGGTGATAGACGGCCAGACGGACAGACAGCGAAGCTTCGGTAATAGGGTCTCATTTTTACCCTTTGGGTACGGAACCCTAAAACAAAATAATGACTCGATCTGTCTACAAATACGAATGCACTAATATATAAAACTACCAGGCAACCATAACCATACAAGAGCCACCAACCTGCTCCAACAAAACGCTCTCCGCCGTGGCCGACTGTTCCGTCTGCAACAGTTCCCCACTCCGCAACAAGGCCGCCCCTTCCGGCCTCCCCCACACCCAAATAGGCACTCTCCCCGACCGAAAATGTCTCGCAGACTCTATCAGATTATAATCTAGAACACTACTAGGTACTATTAAAGTTTCTCCAGCTGTCAGCATGAAAGCGTCTGATGTTCCATTAATGCAGGAGATTCTCCAGTGTGGACATTCGCACCTTTCTAGCTCTCTTTTCCAGTCTCCTGGTCTTTGAAACATGTTCATGTCTGGAGGTAGGGTTGGGTAGTATGGTTCTTTGTACTCGTAAGCGAATAATAGGTCGTGTCGCTTTGGGAATGCGTGGTGCATTAGTGCTAGGGCTATCTTACGGCCGTTGTCTATGGGGGAGTTTGCGAAGCTGAATGTTAAGACTTTCATGTTCTGGAAAATGGAAAATAATTATGGATAAGTTAATGTTTTTGAGTGTTTAAAGTCAGCAATAGAAAAAGTGGTTTAGAAATATTTTTATAAAAAATCTATTAACAAAAAGTTGCGTCCACCGCGAGATTCGAACTCGCTCTTCCTGTTTGCCGGGTAGATAATAGGCCGGGCCACTGTTGTAAGGAAAAAAAATATTGTCTTCTTTTTCTTTGTAATAGTGCTTAAAATATGCTATGTGATCAGAAACGATGTTTTATAAAGTTTCATACCATTTGGACATTATCTTCTGCCTCCGGATCCACTTTGAACTTTCGAAAAAATCTTAAAATTAACGCTTCTTGTAACATAAGTATTTTTTTGTAAGTAGGTAAATATTGAAAAAATATTAACTCAAATCACCCATAATAGACTCTTTTTCATAAAAATAATACGTTTAAAACTTTAAAAAGATTTTCATAGTCTAAAAGCATTGTTGTAGGATTTTCCAGATATGTGATAGCTCCTTTATTCAATGATGATATTAATATTGGCAAATAATTTGGAATTAAGTGAATTCCAAAGATTATTTCCCGTTTCCTTCATCTTCACAAGTAGTAGTAGTAGTGGATTATAAGCAAACCCTCTAGAGCGTACACTTTTTCAACGTACGTTGTTAAAATTATTAGACTATCTGAAGGTCCGGTGTTGAAAGTAAAAGCCCGATGATTTGATCAGCTCGCTTTTGGCATTCAACATTAAATATTTTTCCATGTAAGGCACCGCAAGTATCTACTTATATTAAACAAAAGTTAGCCAGAATCTCGAAAACGTTCTAATTGTTGTTTTGGTATTTTGATTGAGATTTTAAGTGATAAAGTTCAAAAATTGGTATTAATATACGATAGGGTAAGTCGTGTATCACATTTGTAAAGTGTAACAACGATTTTAACAATATCGATGTCAGCTGCTTTTGCAAAAGTTAGTTTTGAATTATTTTTATATTGTAACGTAAGCCACATCAACTCCTTAAATTATTATTAAAGAATGATAGATTGGTAGTGAATTATAATTAAAATCATTTATATTACGAAATACGGAACAATTTTACACACTACGGGTACAATCTATAACAAAAAATGACAATTACACGACTTTTGTTCTAGTTAGCCGCAGTACAAAAATACTCACGTTTTCAGTGTAAGTTCAAAAGTTATTTTCACCTACCAATATTATTTTTATTTTGTAATTTCGTAGTTTATTGATAAGTTATCTTAAATATAAGCTTAACTTAGGCTTTATTCGGTGTCACAATGCATTTAAAGTGTCCTAATACCCATTTCAAAAGTAGTCATTTTTTTTTAAATAACAAAACTTTGAGGTCAATCCGGAGGCAGATGCACTTGAGCTATTGCAATAATATTTTGCATACGTGGTATTAGCCCATAGTAGACAAATAATTTCGCTATTAGAATTAAAAAATCGAAAAAAAGTTTTTGTGGCTCGGCCTAGTAGATAACCAGACCACTACACTATAAAATAATTAGCAATTCGTTACACTATAAAATATATTCTTCTAAGTTTCGGACCTTTTCTATCTAATCTATCTTTTATCTAATGACCAAGACAAGTCTCTATTTACAACAAGTGAAAGGGTGTCTTAGGATTCATTTTTACTTACTATTTAGCAAGATAGTGATATTAAAAACAAGGCTGTGGCTACATGTACAATTCGTGTCCAATTTTATTTTTTCTAAATTAAAAATAACTATGACATAGACAATACAAAATTTTCCCTTTCTGCTCTTGAAATGTCATTAAACCTACAAACGTTAACCAAAGCTACTCTCTCTTCGGAATCGAACTCTATGACGCGAAGATAAGATATAAAATCGTACAAACGGTATCAGAATTAACGATTTATTTACAAAGAGCGAACCGGTTTCGAGATTTGCGAGTGACATACCACTGAGAGATATGAGTCAGAACGATTAGATAAGCCGAGTCTACACGCGGCTCGGTGTTATTGGTAGGTCATCTGTTTTGTAATTAATGTTCTTTTTATATCGATGTTTAACATGATTTGTAATAATTAATAAAACAAATTGGAACTAGCTGTGCCCCGCAGGTTAACGTGCGTAGTTCCCACCTAACCCCGAAACAGTAGGTTACTTTTCAGCCCGATATTTCTGCGGAATCGGGTGAACCACCGGGGCCCAGTTCAAATAATAAAAATTAAATTCTAGATATTCTTCTTCTTTTCGTAGCAGTGTGGGTCTAGTCTAGACCTAGAGTTTTTAGGTCCCCTCTAACTTGACCTAGCGATGATAACGACTGCTATCAGTGATAACAACCGGGACCACCTTGCTTGACATACCAATCCGCTGTCTGTCACCCACACGGCGCGCGCCGTGTCAGCGGCACGGCGCATGTTAAACCTGCTTGACGTAGCAACGAACGTTACCTTACATACGACCTGCAACCCCTTCACTTTGCCCGGCATGTCGCCGTACGGCAACAGCCGGCGGCGCCGCACCGGCCCGCCGTCTGTCACCCACACGGCGCCGACGCATGTCAGCGGCACGTCGTATGTACCGAGCAGGTAGTTGTGTTGACTGTATTCCTGAAGGATAAACAAACTACTGAACAAGGCACTTGAGTCAGCACTGCACTGCATTGGGGCTCGTAGTACGAGTATGAGTCTATATCTATAAAATGCATTATCCTGACTGACTGGTGGATCAAAGCACAGCCTAAACCGCTGATAGTAGAGCTGAGGAAAATGTGTTAAAAAGGATTTTTAGAAATTTCCTAGGGATCGGGAATTATGCGGGTTAAATCGCTGGACATAGCTAGTATCTCTGCTATAATTGTTAAAGGTGCACTCACACACATCAGTCACCGTCAAGTCACCTATGACTGATCGGTGACGGTTTGTGTACGCATCCACAAACACCAGTCACCGTCATGTCGTTCGTCAGTCACGTCGCCGGTTGGACTGAAGCATTGTACACATACATCAGTCACGTTACAGGTTGGTCTGTGATTAGGTGTGTGTCACGCTATAGAACAGATACTGCCCTGGCGGTAGCAATGACCGTCATTGCTACCGCCAGGGCAGTATCTGTTCTATATCTGTATCTGCATCTGCACGACGCTGACTGAAATGAGACGTGACGGTCCCGGGTGTGTGGGGATAAAAGTATGACACTTGTATGTAAGCATTATTTGACGTGCCTGACCGGTGACGTGACTGATGGGTTACGTGCCGGTGACTGACGTGTGGGAACAAAGTCATACTAGCAGTATAGACACATTTTTTATTAAAACCCTGTCCGGTGACGTGACTTGACGGTGACTGATGTGTGTGAGTGCACCTTAAGTCTGTTATATTCCCGTGAGGTCCAATAGAACGGCAAGCGAAACGCAAGTTCGATCCTTGACACTTCCCAGGCGAATTTTTGTTGGTGTATTTTTCCTTGATGATATTACTAGTTATCTGAATCTAACATAGTATTAAAAAGGTTTAGTTATTGTAATGTTGATAAAATTATGGCTATCAAAGAATAGTCATTTAATTCATTTAAAGATTTTTAACATTTATATGCGATTTATTTTAATATCCCACGAAATTAAATGTAGGTACCTAGTGACCGAACGAAAACAAAACTGCTAGAATATCATATGTTCTTGGAATATCTAAATCACGTAGGTATACAAGTAAGTATACAACGAACTCTTTATGTCCACAAATATTTGCCCTGATCTCGAGTTTGAGTCATCCGACGTGAGTTCTTAGGATTTTACCAAGCAAACATAATAAAATTGTTGCACTCAATAATATGTTATCAAACTCAATACAAAAAACTATAAGTTTACGAACTGATACCGTGAGTGTCGTCTGTCGAGTGCAGGATCAAGAAAAAATTGAGCTTAGAGACAGTAAATAAACGTAGCCAGCGAGTTAGGAAGTAGGTAAGTAGTTCGATACAGAGATTGGGGTAAGTGATGATGACTGATGACAGTTAGGGGGCAACTGTCATCACCTACCCGCAATCTCCAGTTTCGTGAACAAGCCAGTTGCAATACTGACGAAATATCGAGCTCCGTAAGAATAAAATTCAAACTTGGTAAATACCCTATTATATTTAATCATATTTGTAGTCAAGACAAATTGTAAGGTATTTTCCTGTTTGCAAGGGTTATTCCATCTTGTATTTATTTATAGTAGGTAATTGATAGATAAAATGGAGTGTCCCTTACTAATGTCCGGTTTTTAGTATGATTCAGACTCTGTCATAATGAGACTAAATTCAATTTACATTGCCAATATAATTGTCGGTGTTAATTTTGTTCATTTTCCGAGAAGTAGTAGTATCTTTCTATTAAATATTTCACCCGCATAAGTCCCGATCCCGTGGGAATATCGGGATCAAAAGTAGCCTATGTTACTCAGGGTGAATGTAGCTTTCTAATGGTGAAAGAATTTTTGAAATCGGTCCAGTAGTTTCGGAGATTACCCTCAATACATACATACATAATACATGTTACCAACGTTACCTCTTTATAGATACCTCCCTTCGTTTCGCGGTCTCATCCTCAATTTTTTTTCGTTTTGCCTTTGGAACTTAGACTTCGGGAATTTGTTTTTGAGAATGGTCAAAGTATACATTTGAACGGAAATGTGTCCTCGGCTAGTCTCGAGGAATGCACCCTTAAGTCCAGGATTACCATAAAAATGAGATAGGTATGTTTTGTTTATCGCCACGCTAGGAAATACAGCCTCAGGTACCTGATTCCCTCGCAATGCGAACAAGGAAATATCAAACTAAGTACGTAACATTTACCTGCAAGTTCCTACTTACTTACTAACATAGCTAACAGTTCAAACGATCAATAAGAAAGATTTAAAATAAGTGTTTTTCTAACTTATCTTAGTACGGTTATATTATACTTACATCGCTAACAGAGGTTTCTAGCGGCAAGAAAGACAGCCTGTAGTTGGTGACGAAGAGAGAACCGAACCTGCCCCGATCTCGGTCGCTGAGCGGTGTCAGCATCACCACACTGTGTGCCGCGCCCGTCACAAGCTCACCTGAGATAATATATAACACATGTAATACAAATATACTGCGTAAAAATACGTGTACAGAGTGGCATTTTACGAAAAAGTACTAGAAGTGTCAAATGGCGGGCATCCTAAATTTGTATTCCTATTCAAGCCCAATATTGAGGGAGCCAAACAAAAATACGTAATCCGCTATATTGTGGTAGCTGCCATCTTGGTAAGAGAGGTGAATAGTAGAGGATTGGGATGGAATCTTTAAACAGTAGAAAGCGAAGAACTATAAACACCAAAGATGGCCAATTTTACAAGAAGGAAACACAACTGCATTTAAAGATCTTGATCATTCTTTACTTGTATGGTGTCGACCGATAGAATCACAGTAAGGGTCATAGCCCATGGCATCTAAAACGGTAGATTAGAGAATTCTGCCACGGTCACAATAACTGAGCACCTATCATAGTTGCGCGTGCATTCAAATCTACATAATATTAGACCCGTGCGGGCCAGGTGCAAAGTTATTGCAACTATGTGAAACACCAGAATTGCCTGCAGAACTGCTAACTACCTTTTCAAAGCCGATATCTCTGTAACAAACTTGGTACCTAATGAAATGAAATGCACACCTTGTAAACTAAACGTTAAAACATAATCTTATTTGTGAAGAGAACTCTTACAAATTGTTTTTTATTAGGTTTTGATCACTAAGCAAGGTTGAATGTAGTCGAACAGTTCATTGCCATAGACTTGTTTGGTTTATGTTGTTGGAAACTAGACTTTTATCTGGAAATTATCTATCCGACTGTAAAATGTAAGCAGATAAAAGGTAAACAATCGTAAATCCTAGAGTTCATAACGTTTTTCGACGTAATGGTGTTGACCTCAGACCACATGATGCCGGGAAGCGGTCCGGGAGCGAACCCCTGAAGGCCGCGCGGCCGATCTATATGAGGTACATAGTTTTCTATGGATAATAGATAGATAGATAAATATTTTAAATGATCAACATCAATAATCTATCGATATAAAAGAAAGTCGTGTTAGTTAACTCTATTTGTAACATAACTTAAGAACGGCTAAACCGATTTGGCTGAAATTTGATGGGGAGGTAGCTTAGACCAGGAGACGGACATAGGATTTATGTTTTTGCCTCAAAGGCGGAACAAAGTTCGTCGGGTCAGCTAGTTACAAATATAACACACTTAAAAAATAAAAATGTTGTACACATAAACATTTCGAGAAAAGGACAGTGTGAAAAATGGGCATTATGAGAAAAGGACATTGTGAGAAAGGACATTTTGAGAAAGGACATTCCGAGAAAAGAACATTCTGAGCCTAAACAACATAGTGCCTTATCGCTCAAAGCGATTTCATACTGGCAAACTTGGCTTAGAAAGGAGACTATTTGGGACCATTTTCCATACATTTTTTGAGTCAATTAAATTTCGATTGCAGTCTAGTTGCAAGTTATAATTCAGGTAATTACTTGCAACTAGTTTCATTTTGAGTTCGTTCAAATGAAATTAGGAATAACCAGTGTATGAGTTGTAACACTTGTACTATTCTGGTTGAGCCCGCTTGCTTATTGTTTACGTAATACATTTTAGAATAGTTTACAGTAATCTTCTGTTTTGCAGCCGAGTGTCGGCACATCGCGCTACAGATTAATGATTTTGTTACAATTCTGTGGAAGTGGCTTCTGAAGTGAAAGAGACGGTAATGACCTCGAAATTATTAATCCTTAACTAGATTGATATGTAGAAAGCTGATTAGGTAATTTTTATTATAACATTTCAATTCCGATACTGTTATCTATAAAGTACAATATCAAAAGTTTTTAATCACAATGAAATTAGTAATTTACGAAATCTATACATATAAAACTCTAAGTCCTGACTGATTGATTGACTGACTGAATGACTGAACTATATATCAATGAACCCAAACCGCTGCGCTGGTCCTAGTGACATGCAATTTAGATTGTGTTTTTTTACCACCGGATCGGGACTTGCGCAAGTGAAACCGCGGGACGCTGCTATACAAAATTCCAATAATATTTTAAGAACCTAATAAATAAGCTAGTTTATTTTGCATACATACAGTATACTACTGAATATATTCTGATGAAATTTGGCAGTTGGCATGGTGATATAGTGCATTTCATCTTTAAATTCCTATGCCGTCATGTTGGTAGCAAAACAAAAAAGTGCAAAATACAAGAAATTTAATGTGCTACCTTGAATTAAGGGACATTTGTATATAAAGAATGAATGAACGAATCTTCCTGTATTCAAAGTTTAGGGTATAGCACATTCAAGATATTAAGGCAAGACTTTTTTGTTTTGCTACCAACATAACGACATAGGAATTTAAAGATGAAACGCACTATAGTAAGAGATTTGAATAACAAGTAGGCAGGCTACTTCTTGTTTCGATATTCCTACCGAATCCGGAATTCGATAGATTATTTGTACAATAAATCATCATCATCCGAGCGATGTTCCCGGTTGGATCCCTCTCGAGAGCAGAGTCCGCTTTCCTACTTTTACGTCTCCACTTCGCACGATCTTGAGGCCATTTGCTCGTATGTCGGATCTTACGACATGTCAAGCCAGTATTTATTTATTTATTTGTACAAGAAAACAAAACACAAATCCATAGACGAAAAACAAAGCTTAAAGTGTAAGTTGCACAAATGGTAGGTCTTATCACTAAAAGCGATTTTTTCCAGGCTACCGGCAGGCAGGTTTTTTTCTGTTCTGGCTAAATATGCGATTAAAACTAGGGGCTCAGCACAGGTAGGTACTTGCGCATTTTTATAGTGTTGGAAATAATTTTCGATCGGCCTTCGTGGTTGTTCGACCAATGTTTTTATCACTTAAAAGGAAACAAGAGCATATTTTCGCAATCCGCAGTGACCGTGAATTTGGGATCGACTTGACTCATGCGGGCCAAGTTCTAAAGAAATTATTTTTATGTAACTTATTCCATTTGCCACGGTCAACGAGACTTTACTACAAAGGATAATATTACCCTCACTTTTTGTAGCCATGACAAAACAAAGAAGGCGTAACTAAAACTATACTGGGTTTAGTATGACACATCACTGGGAACTGGTCGAGAAAATATTGGAGGTAGGCCCATGCTATGCTCTACCCCTATCGTCACTGCATCAGGTCACGTTTTAAAGTTCCATCTACCAGGAATTTAGCTCAAAAAAGAATTAATGTAATTCACATCACTGCAATACACTAACCTTTTTTCAACACACCCATCCCAGTCCCCAACGCACACTGTAATGGGACGCTACTTCCTATCAACGAGTATCAACCAGGACATCATAAATGGATATACAGTTACAGTGACGTTTCGCATACATAATCACCATTATTGCATAGCTAACGCCCCGCGGTTTTGCTCAATTAAGTCAAGAGTTAGGTTTTTTCTAGGCAAGCTTGTTACACCGTCGACCTAATCGTCGCTTCCCATTAGGTGAGATGACGTCAAATGCTAGCCTATCTCGTGTAAAAAAAGTTCCGGTCCCGTTGAAATAGCGCGGTATATTATTATGACAAGCATTTGGCAACAAAATAGGTAGGTACCGGTACAGAAGTCCTACGAAATGTTACGCTGGAATAATGATGTAACCATCAAACCCCTAGGATAGCATTACATTATCAAACACTACATCCAGCACTTATCGTTCTGTGAAATGTTTCTAACAAATGTTAAAAACACATGTTCTAATTCAATGTAATTAGACTAATTAGACATACAACAGACAATCCACATTTGGGACACATGTTTCAATCTATTTGTATGACAAACACACATCCGTTGCCTCCTGCCTATACTGATTTAAATAATTTGTATTTTTAATGATTATGTCAGCCATGGTTGGAGTCAATACTGATTGATAAGTATAGGTATTGTAGTATTTCTATTATAGCGATTAGATTAGCCACAGGTTTCATTTCATGGTTTGTCAGAGTTAAATGATTTCATCCGTATAATTTGGTAATATAGATTGATGCCATTTATGGCACTTTAAATAAGTAGAGGTAAGATCGTATATGGAGAAAGACCGTAACTTTTTTTTCCTTGTTTTCATTGCAATCTGTCACTTAGACATTCGGCAACTGATTTGATTTGTATTTCTATTATAGTGATTAGATTAGCCACAGGTTTCATTTCATGGTTTGTCAAAGTTAAATGATTTCATCCGTATAATTATTTGGTATTATAGATTGATGCCGTTTATGGCACTTTAAATAAGTAGAGGTAAGATCGTATATGGAGGAAGACCGTAACTTTTTTTTCCTTGTTTTCATTGCAATCTGTCACTAAGACATACAGCAACTGATTTGAATCGAGAGACGATTATGACCGTAACTATGAATCAAATATCTCCCAAAATAGGTGACATTGCAACTGCTGGGTACTACAGATCGGCGCGCGTGAACCCGTGGCTAACACAAAAACAATACCAATTTTTTAGTGTTAGCCTTTTTTGGGAGATATTTGAGTCAAAAAGATCTTCCCTCATATCCAATCATACCTGACTATACTCTACTTACATTTTTAGGGGTCCATACCCAAAGGGTAAAAACGGGAACCTAATATGAACCTAATAAAGCATATTATTGACGTAATTATGACATGACAGATGTAGATGATAGATAGATAGATATAGATAGATGACATTGCCATATAAAAAATTATGAATTCTTTTTTTTCTCATACCATGAGATTCTAGTAGACCTATACTGTGTACCTACATCTATTTAACACAACTTTAACATAAATCCCCTTACTTATAAACAATGTTTAAGAGATGACTCAGTTATGTAACGTTTGTCTCTGTTCGTCAACTTTGAATCATCGTGTAAAAGACAAACAATGCATATTTTAGGTATCTGTTAATCATCAATTATAAGTTAGTGGGCAAACTAATAACCTTTTATTTATAAAGATCATATCAAAACGATAATTACCAGAGTAAGTATGTTTTTATTTTTGGTTCAATGGATTGCAATTAAATTATCTTACCCTTCAAAAGTTTCGGCTTCACCTCTTGAACCGAACCATTTTTCTCTCCTTTATTCTGCAAATAAAATAATAAGTATAAAAAAAATTGTACACAATAGATGACTGTTTATTCACAATCTCAAATAAAGATAAGTAATGATACTATGATATGATATAATATAATATGATCTAAGATTTGGCATGCTCATCTAGAAGAAGGATGACTGTACCCCTACCATGAGTTGCTAGGTAAATACATGCACTGTAATATTTACAGTTTGACCTTGTGCACAGTGCGCCCGCGCTGCTTGTTCCCTGCCACACCGGTCGCAACTTGTCGGGCGCCAGCGCCGATATTTTGCGTTGCGGACATACCCAAACTGTTCATGTTACAGTTCACGTATTTACATTCCAACTCATGGTACTTTAGTGGATCAAGATCCGACCCAACTTCCTTATTCAAATATAATTCCTTCTTTACCTAAATATTATCTGATTCATTTAATTGATTTGACAAGTTCAATAATACATATGTGAAATAGTGTAGGTATATTCTTATTAGAAATCATATTTGATTGTTATCGGTTATAATGGTTAGAATCAGAATCATAATGGGAAATTCACCAGATAGTGATGGCCTCTTATAAAATTGAAGTTACATTTGAAAAAAAAAATTCTGTCTATTATTTAACATTTGAGGTTTTTCTTTTTAAGAGCAGATCTAAGTTTGTGACTATGATACTGCACCGGGCCTGTGTGGCATAAAATCTTCAAAATTACAGAAATGACCACCCCTGGAACAGTTTTAGGGTTGCACTTTTAAATCCTAAGTCACGATTTTGGGGGTAGGGAGGGGTGGGGGGGAGGGGGGCAGTGTCGTACAACCCCCCTAAGACCCCCCTTTGAGCAGATGCGTAATTTAAAAAATACCATAAATATAATAATAATTTAGAGGTTATAATTTCCCTAAAATTTGAATATGTGTGGGCTCCAGCACGACGCAAGGGCTGTAGCAGCAGCCCCTCAGCCCTTGCGTGACAAAACGCAGCACCAGACACTCACCTTCGCAGCTTTGGCAGCAGCTTAGTCTTCGCAGCTTAGTTTTATTTATAGATAGTATTAGGCGTTTTGGCGACCGCTGCCGCGGCACGCTCGGTTCGCTCGCTCGCCAAAGTGCTGCGTGTAATCATGTTCTAACATAAACCTAACCTATCCAAGTCGGGGTGATCCGTATATTTTTTTCGAAGTTCAAGTAAAAATGTATGAAAATTTGTTTTTTCATTGCTCAATTTAAAACTAGCAATAATGGTTAGTCCTCTTTCACCTCTATCTCCTACAAGTCTTTTTTTATACAAATTCGTGACGTAGGATTCTAAAGTGCACCCCAGTTTTAGTTCTCATCAGCTAAAAGTGCCTACCAAATGTGCCAAATAGAACATTTTTTATTCTACCGATACTCTATTGACATATTATTGTGAGAGCAGGCTTGGGACTTTGGGACCCAGGTGTTAGATGCCTGTATGCGCTGCATGTTTTGGTTTTCATGTTTTTAATCATTTCATTTGAGTCCAAGCTAGAGTGTTTAATAGATATACTTAGGAGTATGTCTGGCAACACTATCTTATCAAAATATTGTTTTCACTGCCCTGAGGTGTATTCACATAGAGTGAAAATGATAACGAATGGAATCCCAAGGTTGATCCATTGCCTCTACAATATTAGAACCGATAAAAGTACAGTAAATAATATCAGATAATGTTCCTAGAGGTTATGTGCTTCGTTCTAACGACAAGATATTTTCTTGCAGATGGGTTTGTGGAAGATTTTTCCAAGTTGAAGATAAACTTACCGTAGGCGAAACATTGATGTAGCTCTTGAAGTTCTGAACCAACTTTTTCTCATTCATTGTAGTCAAATATGCTTCACACTACGGTGACCCACTTTTCACGATAACTAACTATTTTTACTATTCTAAACATGTAAAAAAAGGCTTTACGGACATCGTTATATCAATAATACACCAATAAACGATTAAATTCATGATCTAACTGAAGAAATACACTTAATCGCGAAATGGTTTGATTTTGAAACAATTTTACGCTCTGGGTTACGGCTCCAAAGGCAAAGATAGCCCCAATGAGGCTAATATCAGCATTTTACGTTAGATAACTAATTCACTGAAGAATATTTTTTCGTTTATGAAAGATAAACCAAATAAATTACAAAATTCTATTTCAACATCACATCAACACGCAAACTAGAAATCCATAGACAAAAAAATGATGAGGAAACTTCAACAAAAACAAATGTTTCCATTGCCTTAAATTGAAAATTTACTGTATTTTAAATTCCGACTGAAAAAATGATGACTATTATAATTCCTCGAGCCTCAAGCTTCCAAAGGCCACACGGCACTCACACAATTCTGTCAGGCTAAATAATGATCTTTTTCATAGCAAGATCAAAAACGGTAATTTGTTTTTTTTTTGGTAGATTTAGTTTGGCAATACTCGTAATTTTATCTGTGCTCATATAAAAAAGTTTATTCTATCTAACCATAGACAGCGCATGTCTGCGAAAAATGGCGTCAATGGCGATTGATAAATTTTTGTCAGGAGTTTAATTGAACATATTCGAATTCCAATTGAAAATAGTTGTTTTCTCGGTGTGATTGCGTCCATAATATCTGTAACCATGGCCGAGCCTGCAGTGGAACCCAGGAGAATGGTATTCAGATTCTTTTGCCACAGGTGTAACGTTGAGTTCGAAGATGTATTGCAGGTAACAATCGATTTTTCAAGTGATCCCTGATTTAAACCATTGTAAAATATCTATCTCTAGTTGCTATTACTGTACGTGATAATGATGATCTAGATTTTCACAAGAAAATTTTTGTTATCAGACAGTTTGAAACATTAAACAAAACAGCTCTCAAATGCAATAAATTTTCCCTACAAATGACCTAGCAGCGGCCGCAGCCGGTTTTTTAGATCTGACGTTTCTCCTGCAATCTATTATAAGGGCAAACTAGGAGGAAACTGATAATTTCACAAAGTTACATCATCCTAATAATGAAAGGGGAATTGGTTGTACATAATTTGCAATGTTTTTGCACTATGCCTACTGCGCCGTAACAACACGTCAATGGAATACCACTAAAAACTAGCGATGTTTTATCTTGAATAACTACTTTCCTAGTTTATGCTTCACTATGAATCATTTTAACTGGTGTTACTATCACAGTGTAATGAATGATGAACAATTTTATTGCCTTTTACACCATGATAAATGATCCCTAACGCATCTAACATTGAAAGCATCTTCACAACACAAGTTTGTGCCACTTATATGGAAATCAGTCTGTCCCACACATGATCCTTGATGCTAAAGGAGCTATTACTCCTTAGTGGGAGGCTTGTGTCACAGCTGTGTCACCACCTACCGGCCAATATCCAATATTTTGCTGGTGCAGCCATTAAGAAAGACAGGTCGGAAACTATCTTGTGCTATTATCCAGCCTCCTATGCTAGCATACAGAGCATACTAACATATTGATCAAAGTCACTTACCATACAGTGAGATAGTGGTCACACTTCTCACTTTTCATTATCCCACTAATACTGTAAATGTAAGTTTAGAGGTATGTTTGTTATGTTTCAATAATGCAATAACCATTGAACCATAGCAGAGAGGCTACTTTTTATCCCGTTACACCGGCGGGATCGAGACCTATGAAGGTGAAACTGCGGGGCACTGCTAGTCACTTACAACTGTGACACTCTTCCATATATAAATTTATCAAATATTCCAGGACTACACATGCCCATACTGTGCAACAGGGTTCATAGAGCGACTGGAAAGAGAGAGGGTTGCGAACCCTACGGAAGATGTGGAGTTCAGTGATGCAGAGATGAGCAATATTGATGACGCCGGCAACGGAGATGACGTCGACTACAGTTTAATGGATGACGTGAGTATTATAGCTAGATCTGAATCTGAATCTGAAGGTTTTAGTCAACATGATAAAAAATAATAAAAATAGGCACATTTAGATTTTCACATTCCAAATTTTATCTAAGTTTATTTTTTTCCTCTTCTGTGTCGACTATGGTCCCACGGATAAGAACCCTCTCATGACGCGTCGATATGGACCGCATCCGTCAGCGATATCATGAACCTTCGAACCCAGCTTAAACCTAAACCACATTGTCATCAACCTTCGAACTAGATAGTGGTCAAACAGTATCAATTAAAAAAAACACAATAACATTAATAGATTTACTTATCATGATATCACGTCATGTTTTATTATTTTTATTGTTATCGTGAAAATTGTCGCAATTTGCTGTGGTACGTTATCAATGCAACTTATTGACGATCCTGATACTGCTGCATTCAATATTGTTATAAATAAACTGTAGGTACTTTGTTTACGACGTTTACTATGTTTTTTTCTGTTTATACGCATGATAGATGAGCGTTCGATCACTATCTCACCTGATTGTAAGTGATGATATAGTCTAAGATGTAACACGCTCATCTAGAAGAAGGAAGAAGGCAGTGGAATAAGATCCGACCCATCTTTCTTAGTAACTGCACCGGCCAACGTATCGGATGAAACCTCTTTTGGTCGCCTTTTACGACGGTCAGAGAATACCGTAGCTATATTATTTTAGACCTGGGCTACAGGACCCAAATATCGTAGTTTACACGCGTCTGAAGTCTATCCCGGCCCCGTGTATCCCCGACGTAGAATAGGGTTACCCAATCTCTTCCCGTGGGTGTCGTAAAAGCCGACTAAGGGATTTAGGGGGGACTAGCAAAACTTAAGTCCTCCCCTCGCGGTGGCGGATAAACTGCTTGGTTCCTAGAAGGGTTGGTGTCAGGCAGGCGGCCGGCCGTAAAAATATTAATTAATCTATTAGCAGAAGGTATGGTCAATGATGACTTACCTACTGCGCCAACCACAAATATTTGGGGTTTAGCGGACCCCGGGCTCCCGAGAGGGATGCAACTGGGACCATCGCCCAGTTGCATCCCTCTCGAGAGACACGCGTTTGAAGTCTAAATAAATTTTTTGAAAATGCTTTATTTCAGTCTCAAGGGCCTCCGGTTCTGAATGATCTAGCGTTTCTGATGTCCGGCGGCAATGTACGGTAAGTCGAAATTATTTATTTATCTATCAGCGCCCTGCGGTTACACCCGCGTAAGTCCCGATCCCTTGAGAGTATCGGGATAAAAAGCCTTTGTGTTTATCCAGATCTCCAGCTATCTGCATACCATGTCTCATTGCAGTTGCTTTAGTCATTTTAGTAACAAACATACTCGTATACTTATTTACTTACACACAAACTTGCACCCATAAAGTATTAGGAGGATGAAGAAGTTCATAAGCTTCAAAGGCGCGACGACACATAGCGCTTAGAGCACACACCGAAACAAAATGCACAAATGTCTTCATATGTGTGCTGTAGGTGAGGTTTGTGTCACTATAAGTGTCCATCATGTATTTAAAGCTTTAGAATAAAGATAAAGCGAGAAAACGCACCTCTTCATTAGACTTTCGCATACCAATGGGTTTTCTGACGGATCAAAAATGCGACTCCAGTTTTTTTTTAGACCAAACCTCGATTTTAACGTCAACTATGGGGGGCATCACATCCAACACCGATGAAAGTAATGACTGTGCCTGTCTCTGTCACATTAAAAAAATTAAATAAAAATAAATAAATAATTTTATTTCCAAATTAATGTGTACAAAATAACTTAAGTCAAATTTTGATTTAAATCTAAATTACACAAATGCCTGAACTAGGAAAATCCTGTATCTCAGGCGAGAATGGCAGACAATAGAAACTAAAATTATCACTTATAATTAGAAACAAATTGAAACTTACTAAATACTATTGGTATTACATTGAATCGGGCTGAGCAACACCGACCAAAGCAACACCAGTCATGACAAAACGTGTTGTTGTTACAGCAACAACGGCGGTGGTCGCGCAGAGAGCGGCACAGTAATGGACCACTTCCTGTGGATGATCGGCGGCGGGCGGGCCGGCACCGGCGCAGTCACCGCCGGCTCGCCCTTCGTGCTCGTCGGTGCACCAGGCGACTATGTCTTTGGGGGAGAAGGTAACCACATCTACTTTTTCAACTTCTAGAATTAAAATATAAATGAATGGAACTCACCCAACTTAATTTTCTGTCTATCGCCTACCTATCGGCCGAACTCCTGGCTGGCCCAGAAGGTTGCGGGTTCGATTCCCGCCGGGGAACAACTATTTATGCTGACCATAAATGTCTGTTTCTGGTTCTGAGTGTCTCGTTATGCATTACTTACATGTATGTTTAAAAAAAAAAGTATAATATGTAGTATGTCCGTTGTCTAGTACCCATAGTACAAGCCTAGTGGTTCAGTTTGGGGCTAGAGGCTATGTGTACAGTGTCCTGCTATTTTTATTTTTTATTTTATTTTACCTTCAGATGACGATGCATGTCCATATCCAAAGGTTTGGGTTCTCTCCAACACAGTGAGTGGAATGTGGAATTTTTCACAGTGAGAGGTAACCTCTCACTGTGAAAAATTCCACACTTAAGCGGTGACCTATTGAAGTACTGACCTTGGATGTACTTCAATACGCATTACATTATTTAATTAACGTATTGTATAGGTAAAGACGATGATAAGTTTCTTTCTTTTCCAGGTCTAGACGCAGTAGTGACTCAGCTACTGGGCCAGCTAGAGAACACGGGCCCCGCACCGCTTCCGCGGGACCTCATCGAAGCGATACCCAACCAGCAGATCACAGCCGAGCAGGTGGAGGCCAACATGACCTGCTCCGTCTGCTGGGACAACTTTACACTGGGTGAGGACAATACATTCTCCAGGTGTAGACACAGTGGTGATTCCCACGGGACCTCTAGATTATAAGACCGTTACTGAAAGATCGCATGCACCGCATCTATAGTAAGAACTGCATGCAAAAGCAAATCAGTCATCAACAGGACCGAGGGTGAATATTTGAATAACTTCCGAGTCTTCTGAGGAAAGTCAGATGGCAATTAGCATTGTATTTGCCCCAATTCCATCCATCCATTACAGCCCTTTCATGTCCAATCTTGGCCGTAGGCCTCTTCCATCTTCTTCCACTCCTGACGGTCTTGGGCTCTCGACATCCAATCTCGTCCTGCGTGTCTTATGATGTTGCCCCAATTACACGTTGTAAATAGTCAAGGTCTGTCCAGTCGTTAACTTTCCTGTCTCACATTGTCGATTACGCGTTCCAGACGAGACAGTATCCCGACTAGAATGCGAGCACATCTTCCACCCCGCGTGCATCACGCCGTGGCTGCAGCTGCACGCCACCTGCCCCATCTGCCGCCGCTCGCTCATCCCGGGCGGCGCCGACGACCGCGACGACGACAACGACCGGATACGACTCAACATCTCCGCCGTGCCCGCCAGCCCTCCGAGCACCACCCCGTCTGGCTCCGGCTCTACGACGGACACGAGCGGCGGCAGCATGCCGTCCTACTCGCGCGTGGTGGTACGCCGGCTGCCGAACGTCGGCCCGCGGCGGCGGCGCGGCACCCAGACCGGTGCCGCCGCTGCCACGTGGGACTCCTCCGACTCCTCCTCCTCGGGGCTGGCTGGCCACGTCACCCCGGGAGGCATCTGGGCCCAGCTGACGTCAACCCTGGCTAACGCAGCCAATGCAGCCACTGGACACCCCGACTCTACTACTTCAACCTCCTCGCTCAACTCAGACCGTGATCGACACTACATGGACATCGACTTCGATTAAATGACTGATCCTGACGCAGTCCCAACACTAAGTCACTGATAAAAAAACTAATAAAAACGAAAGACCCTGACAGCATGGAAGTAGAATGTTGTTGCTACGATAACTCAACGATGTAAATAGATAATATTCCAGTGAGTAGAATATCAAACATTCTGTACAGGGTTTTTTTTGGCAAATATTTATTGATATTATTCTTTGGTTTTGATATCAAATTTAACTATATTTTTTATTTTAATCGCGTTGCTTTTATTATTTTAAGCGTTTTTTCAATACTTGACGTTTTGAGGACTTTTCAGTATTTCCTGATCATGGCTCGACGGAAGGTAATCCATCATGCTCAATGTTTTAAAATAGTTACTAAAACTACCGTTTCATTTATATTAATTGCATCAAAAGATCAGACAAACATCAGTCGTTGCGTCGGGCGTTGAAAAAATCTAAAAATAATAAAAGCAACGCCGTTAAAACCGAAAAATTAGTTTAACTCAATTTCTTTTCACAGTGGATGTTAATGGAAAGCATCAACGTTTGTTTACTCCATAAGTTAGAAAATCAATTTGTTATTTGAAATTTCGAGGTTATGTTTCTTTAAATATCAGCTTATTAAGAAAAACCATAATAAACTTGAGTAATACTCATTTCCATATGAAAATAACCTCAAAACTTTAGAAAAACTCTTTGAAAAACTCTCTTAAAAGTCATACAACAAGAATTGCGTGTTTGAACAATACGAATCATCCTTCGAAAGAATTAATCTTTTACGAAAAAAACCCTAAACAGAAGAAACCAACATTCCACTGTAAAAAATCATAAGTATGTGAGCGCTAAAGTAAACATCAGAAAAGTAGAATAGAAAAAAAGAGTACATCAATACAAAATATTGTACCGTAAACGAGAAAATGTACATACTGTGTTGTAAATAAGGTGTCTAAAGATAGAGAGAGACAAATGTGTTGTGTCGTGTTTGAAGTTGGTGTGAGGGGACCGAGGACTATGTGTTATAGTTATTTATAGTGACGTCATAAAACGAACTGTCGGGTTTTGTGCCTTTTATTTGTATCGCAATTGTTAGGAGGACTACTTGTGTGTACTGCTGTGTACAAAAAGATGAACCTGTTTGGCTTGCCTTAACATTCTTCTTATTCTGGTGTTATTTTTTTGTGTAATTATGATTTTAAGCTCAAAATGCACAACAGACATTTACACTGCCACTTTACCTAAACAGATCACACCGACAGCACACCTGCAAGAATTTCTTTATATGTGTGCTTTAAATCCTATTGGCGCCTGGAAGGGGAGACCAATCAATTGTGATAGAAAGATTGAACATTATTGTTTATCCCTTCAGCAGTTGCTTGCCGTTCATTAATAGATGATGTTTGTGTGTTGGAAGTGTGTTCTGTTTTAGGTTAAGTGTCAGTGTAAGTGTCATTGTTTAGTTTGACTTTGGCCCTCTAGATAAAAACTAAAGCCTAATCTTTTTTTTTAACTATATAATTAGCATATTAGCATACTGATCCGTATTAGCATACTGAAATATGAAACAAGTTTAAGCCTAGTTTTATAAGAGGTAATTACACAAAAAAACTGGAATTGGATAATTTTAAGAGGTGCAAAACTCGTCGTTGTATGGAGAAGTACGTCTCGACTCGCCGTCGAGTGATCTTAAGAGGATTCCAGAGGTTCAATTTTCTATGTAAATGTAATGTCTTAACATGAAATTAACATCCAATCTATTTCAAAAAGATTATTTGATAAATTTTGCAAAACAAATTATTGAATATTGATTTGTAATTGGTTGATCACTCTTATTAATTTCAGACATACTTAAATTCTTCACAAAATAAAAAAAAATATGATGAATAAAATTATGTTTTTCAACTTTACAATAAACAGTTATTCAGACATCGTTTATTTAGGTTTCTATTTGTATTTTTTACCAACATAATCATCTGTAAAGGAAATTCCTTTTTTTTTGCCAATAAAATATGTATAAAATTACAATTATGTTTCTGCACCCTTATTATCTATGTAGTTGATAACTAAGTTTCATAGGCACTATGCAGTACATTGCTGCTTTGACGTAACATGGTAATCATCAGTGATTGATTACCTCAAATCAGCAATGTGCCAGTGCCTAAGAAACTGAGTTATCCACTAGATAGAAAATAAGGGTGCTGGTGAATATTACGATAAAAAAACTTATTTTGATAATCGCTGTCTATACTGGAATAACTCAATCTCATTTTAAAAACTATGTATCAAGATGATGTTTACATTTCTGATTAAATGCAACCTCTGAAAGCCTCTGAATTACATGCAATAATAATGTTACAGTTCCCAACTCTGTTTCTACGTAGACTTTATAGAAATTGCGTAGATTTCTACGTAGACTTTATAGAAAATACGTAGACTTCTACGTTCCTATACTTTATAGAAATGTGCAGATTTCTACGTAGACTTTATAGAAAATACGTAGACTTCTATGTTCCTATACTTTATAGAAATGTACAGATTTCTACGTAGACTTTATAGAAATTGCGTAGATTTCTACGTAGACTATATAAATTGCGTAGATTTCTACGTAGACTTTATAGAAATTGCGTAGATTTCTACGTAGACTTTATAGAAATTGCGTAGATTTCTACGTAGACTATATAAATTGCGTAGACTTTATAGAAATTTCATAGATTTTATATAAATTGCGTAGATTTCTACGTAGACTTTATAGAAATTACGTAGACTTCTACGTATACTTTATAGAAATGTACAGATTTATGACGGTGCCTGGATATTCAAATATTGTAAATTTTATATAGTTCAATTGTATTGTGAATTGTTACTTGTACCGCAACAATCTTTTTGTTTTGTACTCTTAATTTTGCATAGGATAATCGTCACTGGCCTTGATTTCTGTATAGGCTATCGTTGACTACATAAAAAAATGATTTTCTTGAATTGAATCGACTTATTTTTTTACGAGAGTTTTGGTGTTTTATTACCGTCAAGATGGCGGGACCAACTCTCCGATATTAAAACTTTATATTGTCAGATTTTGTACCTAATTGGTACTATTTGGTACCTCAGTTAAAAAAATTAGTACCTCTTTAGTTTAAAAGATATTCACGAAAAACCCTGATCCCGCCATCTTGACGCTAATGGTGTATTTATTCTTTGCGAGGTTACAGTAATGTACATTTGTAAATACGCATATTTAGTTAAGACGACATGATATAGTGCGGGTACGGTAGTTGTGGGTTGCTCGTACGCCATGTTGATAATAATATATGCATATAATTAAAATGCAATTGGCTTGTTTTATTAAATGACTGAGAAATCCGGCTAATTGCGTGTCAGGAAGATATGGATCTGGCCAGGCCACGCGCAGTTTAGGGTCCCGTAATAATCCTATTAATATTATAAATGTGAATGTTTGTGTGTATGTAAGTAACTAAACTATACCCTATTTCAGAAACTTAGATCAAAAATGTAGACAAAAAAATTCCATACATTTATTTAAAACTGACAGCTCTTTATTTACTTTTTCTTTTAAAATTGACGGTTCTTTGTTTATATTTTTGATCTAAGTTTCTGAAATAGTACTCCTTGACACAAAAACTACTGATCCGATTGCGATGAAACTTGGTTTGCTTGGGTAAACTCTGATAAAATGAAGATCTGAATTAACACATACGCAGCTAGTGTATAATAAATCCAAGCCAAATTATAACTAGTACCTACCAAGATTTTGTGACTGTGATCGCGGTAATAGACAAGCTTCCAAAACGTCTGAGTTTAACAGCCGAATACAGGAACGCCACTTAAAATTTGAGGCGTAGGTACACTTCAATAATTGAACAGCTTCTAACTAAATTGTAAAATAGTATGAGATTTTTGAATTTGAGAGGTGCTTAGTTCTTTAAGTCGAACTCAAATTTTGAGGTGCGTTTTTGTATTCGGCCGAAGGAAAAAACTAAATTCGAAACTTGTAGGAGAACTGTAGGTAGTGGAACCTTTGCATACAAGTTTGGCGTTACGTAAATGTATTTTTCTATAGTTACCTTCAAAAAATTCTTACTAGGGGTAGAGCACTCGCACGGCTGGTGTAATAGCAGGCCAGACCAGACCGACAGGCCGTCGGAACCGTCGCATCCGATGAAGACTGTCGTCTCCAGTCCGTCCGAGACAGACCGTGGGAAGGGCTCTGCGCGAGACGCAATCAGTCGCACAGGCCTTGAAAATGGGCAATGGGACTGTGATAAAACGGGCAGTGGGACGGTTTTATTTAACGCAGGCCAGGCCATGGGCCGTGGAGCCGATCGCAGGAACATTCAGACGTTCCTGCAAATCGGGCCCGAGAATCTATTTTTGTATCATTTTGTTCTACTTGAAGAGCCAGGATGGCCTTGGATGGCCTTCATCAGAACTCATACAGTAGAACTAAGTAGGTAGATGGGCGCGGGATATAAAATAATAGTGTCCATTTACAATCATCGTAGTTTTATTAACAATTGGTGTCTATATTCACAAAATAACTATTCCATCGCTTAATTTATAATGGTTACTAAGTAGGAATCAACTCAATTATGTTAGGAAAGACGTGATGGCGGAAATACAAAGCGATTCGTCAAGTGCGTGGTGCACGGTCTCCGTCTCCATCACAGAATATGACAAGATGGCAGCTCCGAACAACCATCGACGATGACGCTTCGCTAGGTTGACTGATGACTGTGACAGTCCATCAACCTGATGCTTTACATCGGCGGCGCCGTCACGGCCGGACTGACATTCGACCGTCCTCGGGCGATTTATCTGAAACAGCAAGCTATGATCAATGCACAATCCGCTCGTTCATCCTGACTCTCGTTAACATCTTCCTCTTTATCAGCGCAAAATCAGTACCAATTACTTAATGACTTGGACTAATCAATGTATCGCTTCGATCAACCCCTTGGGGTATGATCCAGATGATACTTTATTTTCACCAGTCAACAACAACCACATTATGTCTAGACAAGTCAACCATGAGAATGGTCTGACCCGGACTACCTATTTTAGTCTCATCAACCACGACTATCAACATTTCCGAAAAGCCAGCGACGAGTATCCAACTCGGACGACATATCTCGTCTGATCAGAACCACCCACGAGACAAACCAACCTTCAGGTATGGCTTGCACGACACATTTCGTCCACAGAGACAAGCCACCCCTCCAGATGTGGTTTGGACGACACGTTTCGTCCACAGAGACAAGCCAGCCCTCTAGGTCTAACTTGGACGACGCATTTCGTCTACAGAGACAAGCGAACCCCCAAGGTCTGGATTGGACGACACATTTCGTCTAGCTACTATACTACACATAATTGCCAATAAACGTCTGTGTTTATCTTTGCTCTGAATTTGCTTAGTACATTGTAGATACGTTATACCCGAGTTAGTTGCGATAGCTCTCTTTCACTAGGGAACATGAAGATCCACTATCAAATAAAATGGGGCAGACTCACTGGGATATGTTTCCAAATGCCTGTGGAAGGGCGATGCTAGCAATGATTTACGTCCTTGACTGTAGCTTACAACCGTTTCTCCTCTCCGGGCAGTTAGTTGCCACATGCCCTTTTTGTCCACACGCGTAGCAGGTCACAGAGGACACGTTCTTCAACGTGCGTAATGAACTCGGCGGATTTTCTTGAAACTTAAATCCGGAATCTTCTCGACGTTTTTGACATTCGTTTTTCAGCATCCAGTTTGGTTGTTTGGCCCTCGTTTTGGGCTGGATTCGATCCCACTTCTGATGAAGAGCCAGGATGGCCTTGGATGGCCTTCATCAGAACTCATACAGTAGAACTAAGTAGGTAGATGGGCGCGGGATATAAAATAATAGTGTCCATTTACAATCATCGTAGTTTTATTAACAATTGGTGTCTATATTCACAAAATAACTATTCCATCGCTTAATTTATAATGGTTACTAAGTAGGAATCAACTCAATTATGTTAGGAAAGACGTGATGGCGGAAATACAAAGCGATTCGTCAAGTGCGTGGTGCACGGTCTCCGTCTCCATCACAGAATATGACAAGATGGCAGCTCCGAACAACCATCGACGATGACGCTTCGCTAGGTTGACTGATGACTGTGACAGTCCATCAACCTGATGCTTTACATCGGCGGCGCCGTCATACTATTTGTCTTATTGCTATTTTTGTTGTTGTTTACATTGTGTAGGTATGTAAATAAGGCAGTGTATCTATCTTCGTATTTGGCATTATAAAATAGTTATAACGTACTATCACAGTTTACTTATTAGCTGGTGCGCCCCGTGTTTCTACTATGGTACTTACTAATTATTATCATTTATCACCTGCTCGTTTGAATTAAATCGAGATACGATATTAGAAATAATTCATAGCCGTTTATCGTTAAGCACACAGGCTACATAGACACAAGTCAATTAACCTTAGCCACATTAGCAGACTGAAGTAATTGACTTGTTTTATCTACCTATTTGCACCTTTTTACACCGGAAACTGCTATAAAAGTCATGAATCTACAGGTAAAATGGAGTAATGTGGCTGTTCCAAAAGGGCGAGCATACTACCTGTTAGTTAATCTGTGGTCAGTCGGATACCGGCGCGGGCGCACCTTAATTAGACGGCGGCAGATGCATCGACACGTGCCTCGTGTGAGCGTGATACGTTATATTTTGACTTTCTTTCTTACGAACTTACGACCGGTATAAAGGTCCTATTCCACTGCTGCGCCATTTTAAGGACTTAGCTACAAAATGTATGAAAATTACAGGTCATTTTAAAATGTAATAATAATGGTACCCATTAGTAAACTTTATGTGCCTATTTCAATATGCAGCAATTAGGAAAATAGTTTTTGATAAATCTTTTTGTAAACGTGTTTTGCGTAATAAATTTATATGTAGGTACTCGTACCTAGTACCTACATTTTTTCTAGCGAATGTAACGTCAAAGTTTAAGATACTTAACCAACAGACAAATTTTTGCATTTGAAAAAAAAAACGCTAAGTTACGTTAATTTAGCTTCGCCAAACCAATGCGTAACGTGCCCGTGCGCAACAATGGACTAGCACCTTAAGGGTTAAAGTTCTGCGGTTGCTAATAATAATTTTACGTTCGTTCGCTTTGTTTTATTCTACAAATAATACAGACCACTAGAGAAGGGGGGTCGTGGGTACAACTTCCCCAGGAAGCATAGCATTTTGAAACAAAAAGCAATGTGTGCGTCAGGTTGGCCGGCACAAGCAATAGATTTACACCAAACAACGCTCAATATTTAGTACCTATTTAGTACCTACCTTTGTTCATATATTTAAATATTAACGATACGAAGTGGTCGGACTGCCTTAATTTCTAGCTAAATGCTCCACATTATATTATGCCAAGATTTGTATCTATTTGGTTCCTACGCATATATTTTTGTTAGCGGTCCTAGTAAGCTCTAATAAAAAGTTGTTACAAAAAACCATTATAGCGCCTGTTAAAATGTATTAGCAGGTACTAAATGTATAAACAAAGGTACTCAATAATAAGCGAAGTTTGGTGTAAGTCTAGGGCTTGGTCCGGCCAAGCTGACGGACACGTTGCTGCGGGTGTAAAGGTGGTACACTAGATATTATAACTAACTATTGTAACTCTTTCACGCCCGCAAAAACTTGAACCGATTGCAACGATACATTAAAGTTGCTATTACTTATCGCCATCATCCTAAGGTAATAGACAACTAAACCCCAGATTAACATAAGACTACCCGATGCGGGTGAAACCGCAGGCGCAGCTATATAAAGTTCACGGAATTTGCTAAACAGGTGGATTGAACTGTTACGTTGTGGATCATTGATCCCTAAAATTGCAGTCCATGCATACGAAGGTACGGTCAGATCAAAATTTCGATGACCATATTCAGATTTTCTGAATCGCTATACCTACATCATAATTATTGTTGCGGGTTGTCAAGACAGCACAAACATTTCTGATAATAAAATAGAAGTTACCGCCGCACTCAGAGACATTGAATGTTACTTAAACTGTCACTTAGTAGGTATAGATTTTCTTTGTGAAATCTATACTAAGTGATAGTTTAATTACTTACCGTTAATCGTCTCTGAGTGCGGCGGTAAGAGAGTTATTTTCAGAATTTCTGCCCTGTATGTCACCCCACATTTTTGATGTAGGTATAGCGATTTAGAAAATCTGAATGTGGACATCGACTTGTGATGCTGACCCTCCAAAAGTACATAGGTAAATTCATCTTTTTCTGTCATTGGCTGGGATTTAGAGACTATTTTTATTTAATTATCAAGTATTTTGATAAACAGGCATATTCCAAACATTTGTTTTACCCATAACACTTGAAATCCAGAGCTATGGCTAAATATATACCCTTGACTTTAATATCTGTTGAGTAAAAATAAATAAAAGAGTCAAAGTACGACTAGTCCATGTTTGCCATAGCTCCAATCTACTAGTTCCATCTCTAACCCTATGGCGCCTTATACACATCGAAATACATACATTTAAAAGTATCAAAACGAACAAGGTAAAACAGCGGACCGCGGCGCGGCCCACAGTGCAATTATTACAAAAGGTGCGTGCGCGCAGCTGACACACACCTGCCGACATCTTTAACATTTCTTTACCTTTTTTTTGCCATCGGAGTTATTGGCCTATTTTTTATGGCGCAAGCTGTTTGGCAGCTGACTCCAAGAAGGTTTAAGTGAAGTAAAAGGCTTTGTTCGGTTGGGTCGTTGTTCGTTGTCTTGAAGGATTTCTCAAGGCGATCTCTTTCTCTAGGATACTACGCCAGCCAGCTGCTCAATTGAAAGGTTTGGGCCAGGTGTGGGTGCTTCCACGTGGATATTATCATTTTATAATGTCCAATCAGTTTTTTTTGTCGCGTCACCAACGGATGAGATTGTTGTTTTGTTGTGTAGCGTTCTCGTGAGATCTTGTGGAACAGAAGCTGTCAGCTTCGTTTCATTGAGAAGATATAATGTTCTTGGTTCTTGTTGATTTTTTTAATGTCACGTTTTAATTTTTCGTTTGTGTTCAACGTGTTCTTTAAAGAAAATATGTCTCTCTCAAGAGCTTTTCGTTTATTGTGTTTGCAACTACATCGCTCCCTTCAAAACCTTGTTGAAACCGACCTACCTATTACCAGTTTAGAAGAATTTTGACACGTATTGTGAAGTGAAAAAGATAATTTCCATGCACATGATGTAGGTTCAGTTAACCATATTATTCATTATATCTTATAACGAAATCATTAAGTACATTATTTGTAGTACAAAGTATTCCAAGTAGAGCATACTTCCTCCCCATGATCGATGGCTAGATCGGAGCTGTAAACTAGGTCATGATGTGACCCCATCGCACCCTCGCTAGGGTAGCTAGGGGGCCCCAAAAATTGTACACCGAAACTTTCCGTTCAGAGTTGTTTTCTATAGGATAAAAACAATCAGTTTGTGTCATATAATATCTGGGTGTTCGTTTTGCTCACGCTCACAAGTGACCTCTATATGGTGCTATGGAGAATCTTTTCACCACATTGTCTCTAACATCCGCTGAGATAGCGATCAAACGTTCACCTATTTATTAATAAGCAGGTGAGCGTTTGTAACAAGCGCCGAGACGCACAACTGCTAGGTAAACTGTGGTTTGGCCTTTAATACTTAGTTTAGGCCAGATATAGGTCATATAGGCACAGCTTACCTAATAGGTAGTTGGTGCGCCTCGCGGCTAAGGGACGGCTCAGCTAAGGATTTTTTTGTCCCGCTCTCTTGTACCTAAGTGACATTCAAAGTGACGGAAAATAAAACAAGCCTAGGACAAAGCATTATTTAGCTAGGGTCTCCCTTAGTAACGTGTCTATAACGATTGTGTGTTCGGAAAGTTCGCGAATGCATATAAACAAAGAGAAAAAGGACAAAGTTATAAGTATTGAATGTCCTCATGACATTTCCCTCTCATAAACTTTTTAATGTTTGGGGTGAACGTTCGATTAAATATTCCAACGATTTCCTATTGCTGTGGAAACCATGTTACGATTTTATATCAATCTTTATATTTTATCAATAAGTAGGTAAGCTTTGTTTTGGTGTGGAAGAATCCTACTAAAATAAATTAAAAACGTGAAAGTTTACAAGTATATGACTTTGTTACTCAGGGTGAATGTAGCTTTCTAATGGTGTAAGAATTTTTGAAATCGGTCTCGTAATTTTTGAGTTTATTCATAACAAACATACAGACACACACACACACATAAATACAAATCTTTCGTCTATATAATATTAGTATAGATAAGAATAGATATTTAGATATCTATACGTAATTCGTATAAATAGGCCGGTGCAACTATAAGGCAGACGGGTCGGAATCGGAACACGTTCCTTTATCATTTTCCTGTCTTCTATGCGATGGCGTTACATCGCAGACCTCTGCGTCACTAACTAAGTATAAAATAATGGTCACATGATCACCTACCAATGACCTAGGTCTTAAAAAATGTGAATTAAAACAGGTTAGGTAATCTAGAAATATTTTGTAAAAGATAAGTTATACCTAATACATTTACAAAAGCATATCGCATGGTGACACCCCGCCCAGTGTGCCCTTGCGTTGTGTTTTTATCTTTTAAAAATATTTCTATAAACGCCCAGTGCAGGCTTAAGGGGACAGTCTACCTACTTTTTTCTCCATACAAAGTTTACAAACGTAGTCGACTGTTTCCTCCCTGGATAAATATATTAGAAAAATTATTTTTATGCCATAAGTCCTATATCAGCCATGACCGACCATGCCCCTACGTTTTGATTTTTTTATTTTCAATTTTTTCTGAATTTTATTTCTATTCTAATTAGAAATTTAAAAAAAAACTTATGGGCATGGTCATGGCAGACATAGGTTTTATGGCATAAACATATTTGCTCTAATGTCTTTATCCAGGGAGGAAACAGTCGACTACGTTTGTATGGAGAAAGAGTAGGTAGACTGTCTTAAGCACTTAAAAACAATAAAAATAAAAGTTAGATACCTACCTAGCCTACCTACATACATAATCTGTTATTTAAGTTTTTTTTTTGTTGATTTCGGTAGTAGGTAGGTAGTTAATTAAGTAGCTATAAACAGTAGGTATTTGTGTCAATAGTACAGGGGAGTGTGACCTCGTGCCTGTCACCCCATGGTGTTCGTCACCATGAAACGGGCCTAATGCAATTAGGCACAACAGTCAACATCGCTACAAGTAGATATAACTACTAACAACTTAGGTACTCTTCTAAATGGTAGGATAGATTCTAATAGACACCAGTCCAATTCCATGGGATAGGTGTTTGACCCTGTGGTAAGTGCCATTATCTCACCCGATGGTAAGTGATGGAAGTAACATAGTTGGTCAACAATACTCAAACATATTCTTTGTTACTTTTACGCGAAATTAATATGAAACGCCACCGCAGAGGTGACAATATTGTAACGTCTATCGTAAAAAATGAAATGAGTATCGCTGAGTGCGCCCGGGCGCTAAGACGAATTCGATGATTAACGATTAAAACGTCAAAAGCACCATTGAGTTAGTGGTAACGTTACCGTAGTGGCTGTTTACAATTGTATTCTTTCTGATTTCATTCATACTGTAAATGTTGAGATCCACAGCCACACTTTAAGTATCCGAAAATTTAATTCCGTTTTAAGAAACCGCTTTCTGTCCTTGTTTGTGAGCTTACTTATTGTAGCAGGAAGAGAAACTGTTAAAACAATTGGGCAAACACTGTTAGTTTTGCATTTTGTTTTAAATTTGCGTCTAACAGAATCCTTGTGTTACCTTTAAGCTAGGTTTAAAGTTATACTTCGTCTTGTAAAAAGGGGGCTAGAATTCTATACAGGAATGGTATAGGTACTTACTTATTACTTACTTACTAACTTACTACCTACTCGTAGTGGGTACATTCAGTTTACTGCCCCTTCATATAGGTAGTTATATCTTAGTACAACAGTAGTGGGTAAACACACATTGCAGTATGTTGACTTATGTATAAAGGCAGGTGGAAATGTGTTATTGGTATATTTATGAGGACTTGATAGAGTTTACTTATGTGCGATTGAGTGAATGAATAGAATAGAAAATAGAATAGAAAATAGTTTATTTGGTCTAAAACACACACATATTACAAAAACGAAATGGAAATAAAAATAATAACACAATTTCTTAAAATTACAAATAAACTGATAACATGTGTGTGTTGCAGCAGGACAAAATGGCCATGACTCAGTGTCTAGCTTCGTTCTGTCGAACGAACACTGATCTTCCGTCACCACCCTTGAGGAAGGAAACCAACACGCCAATATAAACTTAGTTAAATTATAATAACATTAAAAATTATATAGAAAAACAGTGTACCTAAAGTAAATTGAAAAAAGCATAAATATTTTATTTATAACGGCGAAACACAGAGTATGCTAGCAACATAAATCATAATATAAATTGAGTCTACACTACAATTTGACAAAATCCTGTTATTAATACATATATTTAAAAAAAACATTAGATATATACATAATATAACACACATACAAAAATACATAGATATATTAAATAATAATTTCACTACATACCACTAATATATATATACATTTATATAAGGAAAGGTACTTTCAGACAACAAAATCGTCCAGCAGCCAACCATGTGGAATTCCCGAGTTTTGTCGCTCTAATAAGATTGTCTTGTACTTTAGCCTGAAGGAAAATTTAGACTTTAGACACCTAAGAGGCGGAGGAATATTATTCCAACATTTGGTTGACAAATAACGGAAGCTACCCCTGAAAGCTACAGTTTTGTGACGATGTGTAAATAATCTCTCACCTCGCACCCCCCGAATATCGTACCTGTCTCCAAATGTGGAAAAGTTGAGTTTGGCATGAAGATATTCTGGTTTTCCCTTTCTTACGACATCGAAGAGTAAAAGCTTCGGTCCTAAAATGACCTAAAGCTTCGGTCAATGTGTCGGTTGGCAGTTGAGATAGACCTACTTATGTAAAAAACTATAAAGCTGGGTACCTACCTACTGATCTGGTTAGGTAACTTTTAAAGATATTAATTAACCAGTTGTGGTAGCCTAGCATACAAGAACGAGAAACATTTTCTCGATCGAGATCGTTCTGTCTCTCACAAACAACGCAAACGTGATTCGTTGTTGCGTACACGGATTTCGCTTGGTCTAGTGTTTATTCTAGGGTTCCGTACCCAATTGTGATAATGGTACGGAACCCTTCGTACGCGAGTCCGACTCGCACTTGGCCAGTTATTTTCTTAAAATGTCTTAACTCTACCCTAGCAAGTTAAGAAATACCAATGTGTACGAATTAATTACACTACAATGTATTGTTCCGAGAAATATAATAATATCCATTCACTAGACTGTCGCCTGTCGATGACTGTCCTCGAACTTAACTCTTGATATGAATTATAGCTTTTTTATAGATTTACAATCACGGGCTTAATATAATTGTGTTCGATTATGGTTTCTTGGAAATCTGCAATAACCTGCTTGCTTTGCCAAAGTATGTGTTTAATTTTATTGGAGTAACTAGCTGACCCGACAGATGTTCTCCTGCCATTAAACATAAAACAAACCTACTACCCTACCCTACTAATACGACTTTCTAATAGGTATCTATCTCCATACGCCAACTTTCATCAAAACCGGTTCAGTATTTTTTTCTTTCATAAGAACTTTCTCCTGATAATAGTCAACACGACAAAAAAAGAATTAGCGAAATCGGTTCAGCTGTTCTCGAGATTTGCGCTTAGCAACATATTCAGCCATTCATTTTGATATTATCGAAGATATAGACCACTAGCTGGGTCATGCTGTTTCACCCGCGTGAGATCGATCCTGGATCCTGGAAAAAAAAAACGATTACAATTACAATCGAAGAGCAGGTTGAAGAATATCTCTGCAACTCAACGTAAGTGGAATTTGCTTTCTATTGCCAGATTAAGCTAGAATACGTTCTTAAATATTTATATTAATCTGTCTGTAGACTAGATGAAATCCTAAACAATTTTCCATTCGAAATTAAACTAATTTTTCCGGTTTTAAGGGTAAAGGATACCTACACTTTTCTCTATACTTCAAGAATCAAGAAAATTTATTGACGTAATCGACTGTTTCCTCCCTGGATAGAGACATTAGAGAAAATATGTTTATGCCATAAAACTTACGAGTAGGTATATCAGCCACGCATGACCATGCCTATATTATTTTATTTTTATTTTCATTTTATTTTTCATATTCTAATTTTTCTAAAATGTAACTCCTATTCTAATTAGAATATGAAAAAATCCAAAACCCCCTAAGTTTTGGATTTTTTCATATTCTAATTATAAGGTAAGGTAGGTTTTATGGCATAAACATATTTACTCTAATATCTTAATCCAGGGAGGAAACAGTCGACTACGTTTGTATGGAGAACGAATAGGTATCCTTTCTTCTTAATCCCATTAAGTATTTTTCCATTTGCCAAAACGATACAATATTTTAGAGTTCTCTGTTAAAACTTTAATACAGATGAGAGGAGTGTGCAACGAGCCAATGCAACAGACAGAAACCGATCAATTCTCTCTGTAGTGCAGGCAGACTGCAGGCGGCGAGAACCATGGTCCAACTGAAACATGGTAAATGAAATATTTAGATAGTGAGGGGATCCGGGTGGCGAGACGAGTTCGGGCTCGTCTCCATTGCTGTCAATGACTGATATATTTGCGCCCCGCGTAAGTCCCGATCCCGTGGGAACATCGGGATAAAAAGTAGCCTATGTGTTATTCCAGGTCTCCAGCTATCTACATACCGATTTTTATGGTAATGGATTCGGCGGTTTTTACGTGATTGAGTAACAAACATCCAAACATCCATACAAACTTTCCTATCCTTCCAAAAAAAAAGTAGGAAGGATAGGATTGATTTTCTATTTCCGTATACAAATTCAATGACAAGGTCGGGTAACGCGAACAGTATCTCTTCCCCCATGTTAAAGTTTTGTTTGTTTTACCTTTTTGACAAATCCACGGCAAGAGTAGGTATAGGTACTACGATTGACGGGTCATGAATTATAAATGGTAACAGTTTGCCTGGCTCCGAGTTTGATACGACCTGTCTACGCAGAGTACTGTTTGATGGAGTTCGTAGGTATCTATAAGGGTGGGGTAGGGTGACTAGGTTGTCTATTTGTGTCTATATCTATAGGACATGGAGTTTAGAAAGGAATAGTCCCATTATTCCTGCAATTTAGATGGTCACTTATCAACTCTATAAATAAAACAACTAGCACAAAGTACATTTTTTGAGTTCAGTGCCCATAGGGTAAAAAAGAAAGCCTTTTACTAGGACTCCACTGTCCGCCTGTTTGTGTACACCACTTCACCAGGCTTGAACCTCATGACATGAATCATGATAACTAGACAGTTGAAATTTACACAGATGATATATTTATCTTGCCGATATAGCATCATTTTGTTAAAATGGTACGGAACCCTTCGTTCACGAGTCCGACTCACACTTGGCCGTGTTACACCGGTCTTGGTCGACCAAGACCATAATAATACGCGATTAAGACCCGGGAAAACGTAACAATACGCGATTAAGACCCGGGAAATATAAATACCTAGCTTAAAAATACCTTACTACACAAAAACGCGTCAATTATAAGGTAATTATCCTGTATCTGTAAACACAAATCGATTCCCAATTACGAACGTTATTTTCGGTAAAACTTTCCATAACATTATTAAGGGAGCATGGAACAAACAGTCGGTAAACAAACGTTGGTGGGGAGCGGTCAGGTGCAAGCTGCCAAACGATATTGGCACCAACTTGCTCCTGCAGGATGTTATTAGCTAGATCAATACCGAGATGCTTAGCTTTGGCCGAACACTGATTGCAAACTTTTCAGTGTTCGCCTAAAAATCGGATCGTCCGTTCGATAATTTGAAATTAAGCTAAAATCTGTAGGTACGAATTATGCGTTTTACTCGGTGGAATTTTTGAAAAAGAAATTTTACTCGATAGGTGTTAAAGGGACCATTGTTATTCCTTTGTTATGTAAATACTAAACTTGAAAGTAGGTAGGTATTTATATTAAAATTTAAGATGATATCGTCATTGGAAAGTCTACGTGCAACAGGCCAATGTGGCTCTTTAGCAATTTTATTTAACCTTTTTACTGATAATTCAGTGCAATTAGAGTCTAAAAGCTGTGAGACAGTTTTGGTATAGTTATAATTTCTGTAATTTTATATGTATTTTAGGGTGCTAAATCCGAATCAATGGTTGGCGGATAAAACTTCTTGACGCAACATTGAAAAAATCGCAAAAAAGTAAAGTTCAAATTTACATTTTCTAGCAAAAACGCAAATGACTGTATCATGCATGACGATATATTGAAGTCTTATTTAAACACTATCTGTGGAAACGCGCGGCTTCACCTGCGTAATGCATACCTACATCATATAAAGAACACACTCTCTATATTTCTCTATACTCTCTAATTTTAGCCACAGAGCAGTTGAGCCAACTGCTCTCTACTATCAGCGGTTTAAATAAATAAAAATAAAATAAATTCTCTGAACAACACACAGCGCCATCTAGCCCCGTGGTAAGCAACTAAGCTTGTGTTACGGTTAAGGCTGTGCGTTGATCCATCAGTCAGTCAGGATAAAGCATTTTATAAATATGCGATACACATTAGTAATACTGGATTAGTTCCAGTATTACTTAAATGTATCGAGTTGTTTGCGATTATTTCGATTCGATTAGTTATGCGATGCAGGTTTGGGAGTATGTTTGCGTCTTATACCGGCTTTTTCGTTTGTCACAAAACAATACCATTTGCTTCAAAGGAATAATTTGAATGAATGCATTATGAATGAAATGTTTTTATTTGTAGATCCTTGGCTGATTTCATGTTTTCGTTGTGCTCTATCGTTTTCAATAATTTTGCTGACTTTGATCCAACTCAACCAATAGCATAGATAGGTACAGAATGCGAACTTATCCCATCTCCTAATCAATTTTCCAGATGGTTTTCTATTTTTCCTAAAGAATCAAATTGTCAGTGATATTTTGACGATTTGATTAGTAAAATGATAATAATGTGTGTTTTTCGTGATGTATCAAATGCGTGCCTGCACTGGTGCTCTCACTAGAAAACTGAGAAGCACGTGTATATACTTATCGGTTAAAATGCAAAAGCTTTGACGATTTATGAAACACAATAATAATTAAATCAAACTTAAGAGATAGTCTCCATTCTCTTTCTCCATACCAACGTAGTTTAAATTTTCCTCCCTGGATAAAGACATTAGAGCAAATATGTTTATGCCATAAAACCTATATCTGTCATGACAATGCATTTCCCTTTTTTTTTTTAATTAAAAAAATTATAAAAAAAAGGTAGATACATAGTCATGACAGATATAAGTCTTATGGCATAAACATATTTGCTCTAATGTCTTTATCCAGAGAGGAAAATTTAAACTACGTTTGTATGGAGAAAGAGAATGGAGACTATCCTCTTAACAACTTTCATTATGCGTGCAAGTGTCAAGTTAGGTATTTATTTTTCTTGATGTGACCGATGGCGATACAAAATGCGCCGGGGCTGACCTGACTAATGGCTAGTATGAAATAAAACATAGTCTTAAACCCGACATCCCCATGAGATGGGGCCTTCAGCGCACAAACCGCGGGCTGAAGCTAGTTAACCATAATTTCATTTGAAACCCCCAATCAATTGATTCACGATACAATATCGTATTCACCATCGTGAAAGGTCCGAACCCTTTTTCAATTTACGGTCATGTATAGTAGAGCCCGTTCGTGGTCGATTGATCGGCCATAATAAATATTATATCGATTTGATTTTCTTCCCCGTGGAAAGGTACCTATTAGCTATTCGTTAAGTTTTTGCACGAAATCTATACATAATATGTATAGATTTCGTGCAAAAACTCAATAAAATTCAAAGCGCTGACAGACTGACTGAATGACTGGACTACATTTCTTCTTCTCGTGTGTTCTCGAGACCACGGCCGGTGTGACCCGTTTGCCGAAACGTCGAGGTAATTAATCAGAATGATTATTTATAACATAACGCGATCTAGAACTTCTAGAACTTCTAGATCGCGTCGCAAACAGACAAAGAACACACGATCGCGCGCGCGTTCGTGTGTTCTTTGTCATGTGTTGGTATCCACTAAGTTTTTTCGAAATTGTCACGGGATCGGGACTTACGTGGGTATATACTCACTCACAGACTTTCGCGTTTATAATATTAGTAATATGAGTAGGATTTCGTTTATGTGATGTTTTATTTATTTTTTAGTTTTCAAGTGTGTTAACCCTGTAAAATGTAGTACAAATATTAGTCTGAATCTGTAAGCTATCTTAGTATACGTTGTGTGAGTAAACATGCCTACCCTATCTCTCCGCATCCGGGCAAGAGGCGAGAAGTTGCCAAATATCGAGGTATCTTCCATTATTGATATTGTGTTACGCAGTACCGGGGTACGGATTTATGCAATTTTGAACTTTAATGACTTGGGATAAGAGCGTTTGGAATCTTGCAGTCTGGGTGGGGCGGGAACTGAAAAAACATTGAAGCCCCAAACACAGCAACAAGGCTTATACTATGGGTACTTCTTCTTTAAATGTAGTGGAGTGGCTTAGCTAGTGTAAGAGTTTTCAAGTAACGCCTGAAAAGGCCTTTAACTTGACCTAACGACTGCTATCAGAGATAACAACCGGGACCAACTGCTTAACGTGCTGCACCGAAGCGATGGAGGAGCTAGAAAAAATGATTGTTTGCAACACAAGTTATCGGTCGCCCATCCAAGTAATGACCACGCCAAGCTTTGCTCAACCCGCACAAGTTCAGCAAGTACAGCTAGGCCAATAAGCTGCTCAATCGATTCCTGGACAACAGATACCTATACTACCTACATATTATCATTATTAAGATGTATTTTTAACCTGAAATAAAGGCTTATAAGTATCGAGAGTAGGTTCGAGAAAAATATATAGGTATAGTACGGAACCCCGTGCTTTGCGAGACTCGGCGGAGGCACTCCGTGGCCCCCAGATGGGGGTGGGTGTCCATGTTCAGGCTTGTTATAGACAAAATACTATAGTTCCATACATATTATTGTTTACCAAAATATCTGCCGAACTATAATTACATAAGTATTCGTCAAATCAGGAGGTAACGTCACAATATCACGCAAACCTCCAAACGAGCGAACGTAAATCAGAGCTGAGGCCGTTTACCCTGCGGAACCGGAAGCGAAGTCGATGCACCCTACACACAGACACACACACACACCCGCACCTCGCCGCGCGTGTGTGTGCGTGACACCGATACCACACGGAAGTACATTAACATACATTTTCCGCGCACACTGGCGCAGTTTGTAGGCGACGTTCGTGTAGAGACGAGGTTTTCCTTTGAGTTGTGTGTCTGTGTGGGTGCCGTCGCGTGTCTACAGTGGGGGTGTGGCGCGCCGCGGCGGGTGTGTGCGTGTGTGTGTGAACTGAACCTCGGATACGTGGTACAGGATGGTGTTATTTGGTGTTTCAGATTTTCAGGTAATGGCTTGAAAAAAATAGAACTGATAATAAATAAAGAAAATACTAGAAGAGATATCAAGTCTTGCATTCTGGAACCTAAATCAGTTTCCATCAGCATCATCACCAAAAAAGTTTGTTGTATGGTAGCTCCACTTTTTTTTTGTTACAAATATTATGAAATAACTGGGTATTTACGATGTTTCGTGAACAAGCCGTTTACAATTACTGGCGAAATATCGAGCTCCGTAAACAATCATGTAAGTTTAAAATTGGTTTTTGTTTTTTGTTTAGATTACGGTTCATGAAATACAGTCTGGTGACAGACAGACGGACAATGAAGTCTTAATAAAAGGGTCCAGGTTTTAGCTTTTGAGTTCGGAACCTTAAAAATGATGCGTAATACTGGTTATAGTGGCTAATGGGTCTTTGAGACCCGCACTGAGCGTTTTGCTTCGTCATTCTCAAGAAATAAAAACTTTAAAAATAAATAAAGAAAATTGAACTCCTTTTTAACTCCCGACGGTTTTTTTGTTCTGTAGGTATGTTGTTTTGTTTGTTTTTTTTTATTGTATTTTGTATATTAAGTGTCGTGTTTTTTGACAATATTTTTTCTATTCTATTCTCTGTTAAGCTGCAGCGAATATTCTTAGATCACGCTGTATATCAGGGGCGCGGTGCGGCGCGCACGTGTCTAGCTCGGCTCGGCTCGGGCCGGCCCGGCTCGGCCCGGCTCGGGCGTGTGCGCGTGTGAGTGTGCGTGCGCGCGCGTGTGCGTGCGGCGCCCCCGTTCACGGCCAGCAGGGGTCGCCGACCGCTCCCCGCCGCTACGCCGTAGCCCCCCGCTACGGACCAGCTACGCCGTAGCCCGTAGCTTCCTCTTTTGTTTCGATACCACGTTACCTATTGAACATAATTTTGCGGCAAATTACAGAAACGTCACTTGAAATTTAGAGACTAGTGCGTTTTTTTAATTGCAGACTATAATCTGGCATTTTGGTTCTTCGTGTTTGTCGTTTTTTCTTTAGGAAAATGTGTCAAATGGTAGTCTTAAAAAAAAACTAAGGAAATACAGTTAAGATTATTCTCCTGTTTCCGCGATGTTGGATTTAAATTTCATTAATTGGATATAATAAAAACAAAAAACAACTAAATTCAAAATAAGTATGCGAATTTAAAAATAGGGTAATTATCATATTCCCCCACTATCTGCCCCTTTAGTAGGCTCCTGAAGTAGGTAAAGTAAGTAGTGATTAAAAACTAATGCAATATTAACGATTCCTTGTAAATGTAAAGACAATTAATTGAGGACATTAATTGTATGTAATTATTTGGTTCGATTGTATAATTAACTAACTTGCGACCCGGTTTTTGAAGCCCCCAGTTCCGCTAGACAGAGTTATTTTTAGGGTTCTGTACCCAAAGCAAAGGTTAAAAACGGGACCCTATTTACTGAGACTCCCCTATCCGTCTGTCTATCCATATGTCACCATATATCTGATGAACCGTGATAGCTAGACAGTTGTCATTTTCACAGATGATGTATTCCTGTAGCCGCTATAACAACAAATACTAAAGACAATATAAAACAAATAATTAAAGGGGTCTACCATACAACAAACGTGATTTTTGACATAAAAACGCAACAATACCGCGATATAATTTTACCACTGGCGCCATCGTGATAGTGATGGAGTGATATACTGACGCCAGTTGTGAAATAAATTTTAACGTTCGCGTTGCGTTTTTGGAATGGTTGGTCCAGTCTTCATTTTAGGGTTCTATACACAATTGTGATTCTGGTACGAAACCGTTCGTGCGCGAGTCCGACTCGCACTTAGCTGGTTTTTTTATTTAACACTACAGTCTGAGACAATTTTGACACAATTGAGTTAGAAATGTATCTTTAAAAAGTACAAATTTTAATGGCCTCACCACACGGGATGCTAAAAAGATCGTGTGAAGTGAAGATGTTAGAGCAGGAAAGCGGACCCCGGGCTCCCGAGAGGAATGCAACCGGGAACATTATCATCGCTCAGATGATGATGAAAGTTAAACATTTATGGAATACCGTGTTAGCAAATCATGGGAGTTAAACCGGTGGTTAAATCCTGGAAGTTAAAAGCCGACCTATATAGTGTTAAGTAGTCATTTTCTACAAATGTTTCTTTAACTTCCTTAGCCACCTTGAGGATTTTGATATGATTTTCACTATTATTTTGAAAAAGTCCGCGCATTTTTAGTTTTTTGGTAAACAGGACAAAGTTGAAAGGCGAAATAACTGTTGACTGCTGATTCCAGAATCAAAATCGAAAACACACCGTTATGTGTATATAGCACTCAAATAGCCTTATTTATAAACGTGAAGTAAGGTCGGAGTAATTTTACAACTTTTTGTTCCTGTCTGTCAACTTTGAAAGTTCTTGTCACCGATAAAGACAAAGCATGTTCTTACTACTCTGACCTTAATCCACGTTTAATTATAAGGCTAAAGAGTTTTGGTTATAACTATTTGAGAAAAATTAGGAATAAAATCATATTTTGGTAATTAGTAATATCTTAAGGTCACGATCGTCCTGAAAGTTTGCAAATTATAATTTACAATTTACAAATCATATTTTAATTTACCTGCACACTTGTGCAAAGAAGTCGCTAGCCAATTTATAAAAAGGAAATTGATTGGAGTGACTGTCTGTACTTACAAGTAAATTTAATCCTAAAATAACGAAGTCGTTACTGTTCGATACCTCGACGAGCTTAGTCGAAAATATTGAATTTTCATCACGTATCTCTTAAGGCGCTATATGCCAACAAGTTCTCACTTCAATCAAGTCGGCACAAGGAAATTCCTAGATAAATTATTATATCATTATATTATTATGTATAACAAAACACTTATAAATGAAGTTTTATAAAAAAACAATTAAAAAAGAAAAATAGTATTGTTTAAATTATTACTACATACCAACTTTTTAATTTTCCTCCTTTTTTGCGATGTTGAAAAGAATTGTAACTCATTTTCCTAAAGAAGAGACCTGTAAAGGTCTGGAAACGTAAGCTAAAAGTGATAAACATCACGCGATTACAACCGAAAAATTAGTTCAAAATCTGTACTAACTTTTGTTAAAACTACTAACCTGATTTTGATCAGTTTGTTGTAACTGAGCGAGATAGTTATCTATTGGCAATGCGGCATCAAGTATTCGTTTGTTAGAAGTAAGGTTAGAAGTTAGAAGTCTGTCAATAACGGAAGTAAAGTTGATTAAAAAACTTAAATTCCATTTGGTCCATCAATGGGACAGAATTTTACAAGACAAATGGAAAAAAACCTACCCGTCTAAAACGATGTAGGTACTTACTTATATTAAGTCTTTGATGAAAGTATTGTTTTATCAAATACCTACATCAAAATTAAGCGAAGCAGAAACTCGTGAACTTTGATATTTAACGTCATATTATTACAAACTTTTCCGTCTCCCACATAAAAATGTAAACATTTGTTACATGTTTATGTAAATTGCAGAAAGGGAACCTTAACAATTTATTTTTACCCCCAAGGGAATTTATGTGAGGTATCTGTCAAAAGTACCAGGGTATCATAAGAAGGTAGAGGTAATTCGTAGGGCAGTTTGCCGCTTACAGACCCTCTTGAAAACATAGACACGATTTATTTGTTAGCGTCGACGACGCGTCGCTTCGGTATGAGTTGGGGGGCTACCGTCAAAGGCTGTGCTTCAAATTATATATTTCTTATTAAGGGTACATTTTTTTGTAGTTCGGATTAATTTAGTTATAAGTGGACTACGCCCGCTTTGTTTTTGGGAAAGCGAATTGCGAAATCTACTAATAACAAAACCAACCACAATGGAAAAAAGTCGAGATGTTTGTGGTTATTTATCAGTGAAATTATGATTTAATTATTATTATGAACATCTGTATATATGTGTTTTGTTATTTAAAATTATCCTAATAAGTTGTCTCATCATAACTTATAATACACATATTATCTACATACGAATATTTATCCAAAGAAAGCTTTCGTCAACAAAACACAATGTCAATATGTTTTGTCAATATATTCTTTATTAACTTTAAGAATATGACTGAAACTTTTTTCATTAGTCACATAAGTGCGGGGTTACGCAAGGCAGTGCGGCGGGGGTTGCGGCGGGGGGCGGGGGCCGGGGTGCGATCGATGCGCGGCCGTTCACCCGCCTGCATTGCGCCTCGCCGGCAAACGGCTGCCGGGTGAACACCGCCTACCGACCTATGCCGTCCTGGTACCCCCGCACAAACCGACGCAAAGGAAAATACCACGATTTTCGCGCAATTTCCTTAGTTTTTCACTTCTTTATGATTTGTTGCATTTAAATTGAGCTTTTCTTTTATGTTTCGTTTTAATAATCGCCTGTCTGTTCATTTCATCCTGGTACACAAAGAAAGTAGGTTTTTTCTTTCACATTTTCTTAAGTTTTCTAAATAATTCAAGCTTTTTCTTCGAGTTCACTCGTTACACTGTCGTTTTCTTGTTATCTAGATAAACGTACTATATTCTAGACCACATAGTCATGCCCCATAAATTAAAATGCTTACCTACATAAGATTTACCATTACACCAGAATAGTCGAGTGATCTAAGATGTAGCACGCTTATCTTTAGAAGTTCATTCATTACTTGAACCGGAAGTCGTCAAAGGTGACAAGTCTAAGTGTGTATCAGATCTATATCATGTATAACATCTATAAAAAGCTTTGTCCTGATTGACTGACTGATCAACGCAGAGCCTAAATATTACCTACATAATAATAAGCTCTCAAGAAATCTCATCTAATAATAAAAAAACAAAAAAAAAAAAGTCTCATACAAATAATAATTTACCATTTGTAAACACAGCAAACTTCCCGTTGTATCTACAAAGGCGTTATATTTTGGTATATCAGTAAATCGCTTCGTGAATACAAACAGGAAAATCAATCTCGAATACGGAGACAAAACAACCTATAAGACTTATAGATGAGCTTATAGATAGTTATATCGTAGGTTATATCTATGTCTGTCTATTAGGCTACGATATCTGTCTATTGTATAGTCTACGGCGTAGCACTCGTAGCGGTCTCGTGTAGTCACGTAGGCCGTGCTACGAAGCGTTGCATTTAGATAACCAACTTCTTTTGAATGTACCGTACTTAAATTGAAAGCGAAATTGAAACGTATGAGTACTTATACGAAAAAGTTACTAATAATTACTATATCATATCATATTATATCATTTACTAGCTGTGCCCCGCGGTTTCACCCGCGTAACGTTATTCCTGATCCCGCGGGATTTACGGGATCAAAAGTATCCTATGTCCTTCTCCTGGCTCTAAACTACCTCCCTGCCAATTTTCAGCTAAATCGGTTTAGCCGTTCTTGAGTTATAAGTGGAGTAACTAACACGACTTTCTTTTATATATATAGATTTCGTCAACATGGGTTATAATAGATCTTAATATTAAATATAGTATATTAATAAAAATAGGGTATGATTACTCTTAAACGAATGGACCGATCCTGATGAAATTTAATATTTAAAACCAATTAATAAATTATGTGTTAAGTAAATTTCTTCGACTCTCTATCTTGTATTAAAAATAAATAATGAACTTGCTAGTTCAGCCGTAGCACCCCTTCAAAAAGAACGAATGCTATTAAGCAAATAACATATTACCAATAGACCAAAAAATATTAATGTAGGACGTTACATAGCGCAATCTAGCCAAAAACTTAGCAGCTAGACCTGTAATATGGGTACTAGACAATGGATAAACTACATAATAATACATTTTTGAAACGCTCAGAACCAGAAACAAATATCTATGCTGCAATCAGCATAAATACGGCATAAATACTTGTTCCTAGCGAGAACCGAACCCGAAACCTTCTGCGTCACAGACGGGGGTTCGTCCGACGAGAAACAGAGGCCGTGAAATGCCGATGCGATCTCTACTAGGGTCCCAAGTCTGCTCTCACAATCGTGTCTCAATAGAGTGCGATAGAATAGTAGGTCGTTATTATAATTCGCGTATATTTGACACATTTGGTAGAAAAATGGGGAGAAATGTGTCACCACATTTGTCTAAATACTTGTCAAATCTGACAATTACTATCGACACTCTATCGATGTCAAAAGAAAGCGTACTAAATAATATCACAACCCTCCCAAACAAATAAGGCAGACGCCAGACACACGCAATTGCAACAAGAGCAAAACACTATCGAAAAATGGTTAATTGACGTGATACATCGAAAAGCTTTGCCGCCTCGCGTTCGGTTAAAAATTGCATTCGCGAAACCTGACCTACGGCCACATGCGACGCAGTGCGACGCCGCGCGACGCGACACTCATATAGTTGCATCTAGCTTCACATAAACACTGCCCACCTAGGTATAAGTACTGCAACTATACCACACTACGTTTATTGTGGGGTAGTTGAGCACAGAATTGTGGAGTTAGGGTTATTTGGGAGTGTAATAAAAGTAATGATGCTTGGTTTGTAGATTATTGCTTTCTAATGGTCTTATTTTGGTTTTTTTGGGACGTTTAGTTTTATGCTTTAAACTTTTTTAGTTTGACATGTACCGTCGAGGTCAGCGTGCTTCTTAGGCCGCTGCAACGCTTACGATGCATGGTGAGCACAAACTCGATAATATTAGTAAACACAAGTAGAGTCTTATTTAAAGAACCTATTATTAGTCTGATTTATGATAAAGAAAGGCCTATTAAAAATCAATCTATACTAATATTATAAATCTGAAGAGTTTGTTAGTTTGTTTAAACGCGCTAATCTCAGGAACTGCTAGGCCGATTTGAAATATTGTTTCAGTGTTGGATAGTCCATTTATTGAGGAAATTTTGATCCCAATATTCCCACGGGATCGGAACTTACGCGGGTGAAACCGCGGGACGCAGCTAATTTAATTAGTTATAAAGAAACGTATCCTTAGGCTTTGGTAACTTACTTAGACCAAAAGTCGTAAGTCGTAAATTGCGGAACTGCTTTAGTTAAAAACGATAAATCTGACATCCAGCTAGAAAAACTAGAAAAAACGTTTAGGCGTTCAGGCTCAAGTTCATACGTATTTGATAGTACCGACTGTGTTTCAAGTTCACACGCATTCACACAATTTTTCCACAAACTACTGCATAATGAAGCACACACGTTTCTTTCGACTGAGCACTCTAACCTCTTTGTTATATTCCCCTACCGGCCTTGAAGAATTGTCCTAACTCCTGAGTGTTAGCGTCGCGCTGTGAGTCTGTCTAGACGAGGGTTTCGAAGGTAACAGAGAGGGGTTCCGAGTGCATTTTTCTGTCTGGAACTCAGACCCCTGTGTACAAACGAGCCCCCATCACATTTGCGCGTCAGTTATTTAATTTCAATCCATTTTATACTATTTTATTATATGTTTAGTGAAAGGTGATTCCAAAGGGGTCTGGTCTGCACTGTAATTGATTGATTGGCTGTTATCTTTGTTTTTAATAGTGATTAAGTTTTATTTTCAAGTTTTGTTTACCTTTTATAAAGATAAAATTGTTTATTGTTGTTTGTTATTGGGTATATAAGGTATTTGAAATGTCTTTAGAAGTAACTACGAAATGAATAAATCAGATTTGACACATGTACTCCTCTAGAGTGCGTTTCATCTTTAAATTCCTATGCCGTTATGTTGGTAGCAAAACAAGAAAATGAATGTCTACCTTGAATTTAGGGAGATTCGTATATGAAAAATGAATTAACGAATCTTCCTGTATTCAAGGTTTAGGGTATGGCACTTTCAAGATATTAAGTCAAGACTTTTTTGTTTTGCTACCAACATGACGGCATAGGTAATTAAAGATGAAACGCACTATACGAAGTTACGAAGTAAGCTAACATAAGGCCACCGAAAAAAGAGTCGAGAAAAAAAAGTGGTAAGATCAGATCAGAGACAGATTATTTATTTCGCAAGTGAGTTGAGTGCGCACACTCCTATTCTGTGCGCCCCGCGGTTTCACCCGCGTAAGTCCTGATCCCGCGGTAATCGGGATAAAAAGTAGCCTATGTGTTATTCCAGGTCTCCAGCTATCTACATACCGAGTTTCATGGTTATCGGTTCAGCGGTTGTTACGTGATTGGGTAACAAATACACACACATACATACTCACAAACTTTCAGCTTTATAATATTAGTAGGATAACACAAAAATAGCCTGACGTGCAACCAGATTTTAACATTTAAAGCAGTCTACCTCGAGCCAGTTTTCATTTGAGACATAACCGTAAAGTAGAGGCGAACTCACACACATTTTACTTATGTATATTGTATACATTGTATAGTGCCCATGCATCGGGAAACTGCACTACAATGTATTGTCATTCCAACCCGACATAGTCTATTGCTAATGTGTGTCTATAGAATTTCTCTAAGTACTTACAAAAAAATTAATATTTCTTTTCGGTTTTCTCGGAAATTAGTTAAATTTCATAAGTGCGGAATGCTTGCTTGAGATTCTTCATTTTTAACTTCTGAAGAAACAGGAATCTTCTTTTGTTTATCGGAGCTTTAAAACGAAGAAACCAATGGTAAATTATATTTATTTAACTGTAACTAAATGTTCGTGTTTCTATAATCCAATGTTTCCTAAAAATACATAATTAATATTTAGTTTAAATGGTTAGGTGAGGTTTTTGAGAAAAACTGCGTTAAATACAGTTTTTCATTATATGGTTTTTAATATACCAAATAGTCTTTATATTTTACTAGCTGCGTCCCACGGTTTTACCAGCGTAAGTCCTGATCCCGGGGGAGTATCGGAATCAAAAGCCTATGTTACTCAGCGTGAATGTATCTTTCGAATGGTGAAATAATTTTTGAACATACAGACACACACATACACACAAATACAAATACAAATACAAATCTTTTCTCTTTATAATATTAGTGTAGATGTAGATTAATCTTTTCGTTTTCTTTGATTTTTTCTATTATCTAATGTGTTAAGTACCATAAAACATACCTACTGCGTGGACTAATTCTCACAGCTAAAGTTATGTAGGTAACTTAAAACTTTGTAACTTAATGTAAGTTACTATTATTTTAGGACATAATTTTAATTAAAGTTGTTTTTAAGTTTTGGAGCAAAAGGGTGTCCGCCCTTAGCCCCGCTTCAGCAACTGACCCCAGACGTCTATGACGTCGACTGACGACGTGTGAAACAGTATCCGTCTGGACCGTTCGGCCACGGAGTTGTTGATGAAAAACGACCACGTCAACATTACGAAGGATTTTGTAAAATACTATGAAAGTCGCATTCGTAGATTCAATATTTAGAAAGTTCTAAAGGTTTAACCATGGTCATGCCATCCAATTGTGTAGAACGGCGCTGCTACGCTACTTTGAAACTGAGCTAGGTGGAGGTCCCATTCTTTGCGCTAATCGTTGATACGATTTCGCAGAAAAGTCGAAGTTCTAAAACAGGCCTAATGTTAGCAATTTATTAGCTAGAGAAACTTAATGCCATAGCCGCGCAGTCGAAACGTGGAAATCGTCCTAAATGACGTGAAATACCAAAACCTATAGGATTTTAAAGAGGTAAGTACGAATAAATTTAGTAATAAATGGATTAATAATCAGATATGGAATCATGGATGCGGATCCGTCAGTATCAAAGCTCTCGCATTCAGGAAGTGACCGCAGGTCGTTGCATTGCAACGTAACAGGGAGGCAGGCGTTCACCACCACCCCGTTCCAGCCAGCCCGGACGTTTGCCCCTCGGTTCATTACCAAAGTTCACTAGTACGTTGCACACAGTCACCTCTCTCGTCCAGACTACTGTCGCGGTGCATACATACAACTCGACCACGATACGAAGAGCCTCCGGGCCGCGTGGCTCCCGTCTGATCCCTAAAGGCACGTTAGAATAGCGCAGCTCCAACTACCTTGGTTGCCAGGGTGTTGAACCGACGTACCGCGGAAGCTTGCGAGCGGGAGTTTTGACAGCTCTCCCGGAAAATCTGCAGCGTTGCATTCGCAAAGTTATCACTGCGTTTCGTATTGTTATTTTAGACCTACCGCCATTGAAAATAGGAGTTGAATCGACTTCTCAATTGTCTCGATTTTGGTAAATTTAAATGACAAGTAGCAATGACGGAGGTCTATGACCAAATTAGCTTGAAATTGATGACTTTGCAAAGCTACGTTTTGTACACTTCTTCAGATTTCCTGAAAAGTATGTATGATTGAATTGAATTGTTCTGTGAATTGTATGCTGAAAAACTTATTACCTATTTTTTCAACTGTAACCTACCTAGACCAGGTCCTGAAATTTTGCAGGGCCACAAACACCATGCCAGACATTGTGAGCACACAATGACAATGCTGTCGCCGCTGATATACCACGACAACATATTACTGAAGAGCGGAGTAAATTCAATTTATTAGGCAGTCTGGCTGCACGTCGCTGTGGGGTTTGTAAAGCTTTTTCTATGTCTACCTACGTTTATCATAGTGGAAAGTCTGAAAGAATTTTTAAAATTATTTCTACGCATAGAATCCTTATGACTTTTGCAATATTAAAAGATAGGTAGGTGAATAAATTGGGGGGTAATTGAGGGCTTATTTTTTAGACTTGTTTGACATATTTGTTCAAGGATCACAAAACAAGGACTTTTTACTTTTTCGTAATAAGCCAGTTTTGCACTATCGAGTATGTTTTCTGTCAATGTACCTACGTTAATAAATTAACCATATTGAATCCAGTTAAGTTCTCTGAAACTATCAAAAATATGTTTTGTTAGAGTTTTTCATAAAAAATAATATTTTTTTGACATTTCTGATTGTCAGACCAAACACTACATTGATGTCCTCAACCTACCTTGAAAATGAGTCGTGTTAAAGAACTTGATTGGTATTTTATGGTCAGAAAAAAAAGTTTTAATGAATACGCATTGTGTGTGTTAATTATTCCATTTAAGATTTTTATGTTAATTTCAGAGACATCGTGATCAGAATATGTTAAAGAATTTGCATCTCTTTTGAAATTCCCGAAATAGGAGTGTAAGATACCTATACTATATTACGCAACTACGGCAGTTCTTGTCGACATGCTTTGCTCATTATTAACTGAATGTATGTATATCTACATCTACACTAATATTAAAAAGAGGAAAGATTTGTATTTTTGTGTGTCGCATGTTTGTAATGAATAAACTCAAAAACTACTGTGCCGATTTCACCAAAAGAAAGCTACATTATCGAGGAGTAACATAGGCTACTTTTGATCCCGATATTCCCACGGGATCGGGACTTACGCGGGTGAACCGCGGGACGCAGCTAGTATATCTATAAAATGCTTTGTCCTGACTGACTGATCAACGCACAGCCTAAATCGCTCATTGAATACTGAATTTGGAAAGTGAGTTCTTTTCTTTATGTAATGTAAGTAGACGTCCGATAAGAAAGGATTTTACGAACTTCCCACGGGATAGGGACTTACGTGGGTAAAACCGCGGGACACAGCTTGTAGTGAATTAAATTCCTTGGATCACATCACTTCAATGGCTTTAAAAAGAAAAATTGATAAATATTCGAAACACGTGCCCCAAAGTCCAGACAAAACTATGACAACTAAGACTCGAAACATTTTGGGTTCGGACTTCTGAAAATGGTGTCATTTGAAGCAAAGTTACGCATAGAACATTAAACTAATTTAAATGAGAAGAAATGTCGCTGAGCCAAATATATAAACGAAATTTGCATTATTATGAAACTAGCATGACTTATAGAGTCAACTTCAAAAAAGCAGTTTCGCAGCAGTTGCAACTTTAATAAATAAGTAGATGGTACCAGTGTCTACGCAACTTTTTTTGTGACAATTACTCTAACATACATGTCACTAGTTTCGTTATGTAAACCCCGCTTTGAACTCACAAGTGTAACACCCATATTCACAAATGACCCTAAGCCTTAACGTAGCTTAATGCTTTCTCTTGCTCTTGTGAGTGATAATTAACGTTAGCGAAAATGTGACAAAAACTGAGTCCAGAAAAAAACCACGGGGTTAATTATATAATTATAATCTTTTCTGTAATTAGTCTGGTGCCTTATTTTTGAATCGCTCGTGCCACTTTGGGCGATTTAAATATCTCGATTTCTCCTGGTTTTTGTTCAAAAGGACGAACTTTTAGGTTGTCCTTAAGCCTCTAACTTGACCTAACGACTCCTATCACAGATAACTACCAGGACCAACTGCTTAAGAGGATTGTCTCCATTCTCTTTCTCCATACAAACGTAGTTTACGTTTTCCTCCCTGGATAAAGACATTAGAGCAAATATGTTTATGCCATAAAACCTATATCTGTCATGTCATGTCAATGTATCAACCTTTTTTTTTCTTCTAATTAAAATAATAATAAAAAATAAAAAAAATAAAAAATGAAAAAAATAAATGAGAAGATGAATAGTCATGCCAGATATAAGTTTTATGGCATAAACATATTTGCTCTAATGTTTTTATCCAGGGAGGAAAACGTAAACTACGTTTGTATGGAGAAAGAGAATGGAGACAATCCACTTAACGTGCCTTCCGAAGCACGGAGGAGTTCGAGAAAGAGAAACCCACACGGTTTTATAATGGCTTATCTTTATTTATTAAGTAATTTATGCCATACCACTACACGAAGAGAAGAAGCACGTTTTTAGACCGGTTTATTGAAAAATTTACTTGGAAAAAAATAGTAACAACAAATCAAATTATCCTATCCTTGGCTAAAGTCATCTTAGAACAAAATTGTAAATTTCTTATTTACCATGCAATAAAGCGTAATATAAGTATGGTGGTATATTTTTATGTTAGCTAGTCTCGTCTGAAGCCACCCTCTCAGAAGGGGATCAAAGCAATTTAATATTGAAATGGGGTATTTCGCATTCCAATTATTGTTTGGCCTCTTATATCAACACGTCTGTCTGTACGTCATGTCTATAAATAGAAGAAATAAAAGTAAAAAAATCTTTTTGTTTAAACATTTTGGAAAATTCCGGTTTCAAGTATACAGTTGAGCTATTTTATCGTTTAACTTAAAGGTCAACAGTTTAACTAATTTGTTTAAGTAATTATTTTCCAAAAAAAAAATCCTTTTATTTCAACTTTATAGTGAAGCGTTTCTAACAAAATGAATAATTCTGACAAATATTTTGAGCGGCTGGACCGATTTCGATCAAATAGACAATACCACTCGCGCATAAGTCACCTATCAATCAAAAAACACTACATTGAAATCGGTTTATCCGTTCGTGAGCTACGTTGCTACAGACAGATACACAGGCAGACCCACAGACAGACAGACGGACACGTCAAACTTATAACACCCCTCTTTTTCAGTCGGGGGTTAAAAATAGAGATTTTTTCCCGTATGAAGAGAAAAGAAAAATGCATTTTGAGAGATGACTAGCGTACCTACATTTTTCCAAATCAAAATCCTAGTTGCACGAATGGTTGCACGAGACATTATCTGGACGGTTTGTAGGTAGTCACAGTATAAATAAACAGCGAGCGGGCGGACTCTCCGGTTCTCCACTTGTATAATTTTGTATAGTGTTCGCAGCCTCTGCAGCCTTCGCTACCTACAAATAGACGTAGTGCAGTGACAACAATACCCTAAAACGTAGGATAAGAAACGTACATATATTTTTATTAGGTACTAGCTGCGTAACGCGGTTTCAAACTATTAAGTTTTTTTTTCAGTACCTATAAATTACTTAAATACCAAGTGTCATAAAGATCGATTGTTAAATACGACATGTAGTTAGAGGAGAGGCAACAAACTGACAGACGAAAGAACATTTTGTCAGACTTGAAGCAGATACACTTCGCTCGCTCGCTCGGTCAATAAGCAGCGACAGCACGCGGTTAGGTTAGGTTAAGACTTGATCGTGTAAGGTGCGTGACTTACGCGAGTGAAACCGCTGAACTCTGCTAGTTATAACGAACTATCTATTTACTTATCAAACTTCCAGATAAATCAAAATACAAAGCGCTAAATGTAAATAGACATACGATCCTGAGTTAGTTGTGTATGTGAATGGTCGAGGTCGATTATCCGGGTGGTTGCGTCTGAGTGGAGACAGTTCGTGTGGTCAACTTTGATGAGGATTTATGTTAATGGGCTTACTTAATGAATTAAAATGTGTGTAAGTAAGAATATGTATTGATTTTTGTATTGTAGTGATGATCAAATAAAGTGATAATCTATCTATCTATCTAGGTATCTGTACTAGAAATATTTTACAAGGAGAAATACATCGTCAAAAATTCTCCCATGACAGGATTCGATCATGTACCCTTGCCGGGCGAGTGCGCTACAACTCCGTCACACTCACACGGGAACTCGGGCCGCCATCCACCGGGCGCAGTGGTAGCGCCAGGCAAGCGAGGGGCACAGGTTAGAATCTTGTCATGGGAGAATTTTTGATGATGTATTTCTCCTTGTAAAATATTTCTGGTAAAAATGCCTTGAACAATACAAAAACATGATAAAATAAATTAAATTATTTTTAAATTAAATATTTCACAAACAAATTCGTTTCAATACAAATATAAATGTAAAGACAGTATGTAGACATATTATTATTCTTTTTAATTTTCTTCGTCTTCTTTTTTAACATGTCCATCATTAGTGACATTAGGACTCCAATGGCATAGGTATTATTTAATAAAATTAAGTAAGTTTTCCGTAAGTAATGGTCCCCCTACAATCCAGGGTTGCAACGGGAGCTCGGCGCATCCGTCGTCGGTCTCCATGGCTACCGACATCACACACAGTTATACCACGCTATAGTTCCACCATTCCAGCTAGTCTAGTACCACGGCTGATACAGTCGAGCAACGGAAGTGTATATCCACCATAAAACCTCGCCTGGTGTCACCTCGTGACCATGACTATGTATCATAGTTTGTTTTGGACTGAATATGAAAAAAGAATGGCCCGCTTGGGCATAAGCCATAGTAAAACCGACGGTGTAAGAAAATAAATAATAAAAACTGCGCCATTAAGACCTGTTAATATATAAGACAAAAGACTAACGCAAATTAAAAATGTATTGTTTGTGGGTTTATTTTTAGTGTTTCCTTTACTTGAAAAATACCTATACTTCGTTTTAATTGAAGACTATGATTTGACATATTTTCCTGAAGAAAAACCTCAAATACTTAGAACCAAAACGTCAGATCGTAGTCTGAAATTAAAAATAAAGTATACGCGCCTCAGTCGAAAACACGAAAGAAAGTCCTAAATCTTCATTTCACCTGTAGCACAAGCGGAAGACGCGCATTACATCGGAATTGTAAGGGTTGTAGGTTCAAGTCCTGCCGGGTACAGACAATTGGAAAACATTTTTTTTTTAAATCTAGTAATTTTTTCAGTTTTACCAGCACCCCGCAGTTTCACCGGTAGTACGCCGTGATTCCATTGAATTTGTACCATTGATAATAGACTGAAAATAAATTAATCACAATATTTTTATTCACGCAGCACTTTAAAATCCTTTCTTTAAGATGAAATTGCTCTATCCTTCCTTCTCCTCCACAAATCATTAATTTATAAACTGTACGGTGGATATTCATTTTGTCACCTCTATATACCATCCATGTCCGCCATTGCTGCAACCCCGCTTGGATATTGTTTACTTTGTTATATAGTTTCATTTCGTTCATAATTTTAATTATTTAGCGGTGAACATCGTTACTTTTTGCGTCATAGGTCATAGGTCATTCCGCGTTCGCATTCCAAAGGAATGGAATAAGTCACACTTTTTAACTCACACGATCTGTATACATCATTCTTAAATAAAAAATATATATATTGCGGAACGTAATACAAAGCGCAATCTAGCCCAAATCTAAGATGTAGTGGACATTTGGTCAAGCCAAAAAAAAGTGTCATTTGGTCAAGCCTATAGTTACTGCAGATGAAAGTGTCATTTGGTCAAGCCTATAGTTACCGCAGATGAAAGTGTCATTTGGTCAAGTATTTTTTTTTTTAATACAACAATAGACGATCGGAGTAGAAACAAAAAAGGACTCGGCATGTACTATGGGTACTAGATAATGGTAATTATTAGAACTATATTATGGGACTAGATCGAGCTAGATACACAGAAACGATCTAGATTTAAATTACCTCAACGTTTCGGTACGGGTTACACCGGCCGTGGTCAAGATTTATCTACAACGCTATCTGGACCGGTAGTTCTAATCTCCTTCTCATCCGAGCGATGTTCCCGGTTGCATCTCTCTCGGGAACCCGGGGTTCGATAAACCTCAAATTATTTGGGGTCGGCACCCTATGTCATCATCATCATCATTGACTAATTCTTCTGCAAATAGATTTGGCATTTTTTTACGGCTTGCCTCCTGATTGACACCAACCCTCCTAGGGACCAAGCAATATTGATCGTAAAAGCAGTACCTCCCTATCCAATACTTGGTCGCAAGGGGACCGACTGTGTTTGTTACTCCTTCACGCAAAAATTACTGAACCGATTACAATGAAACTTGCTATAAAAACAGCTGGAGATCTACATAAACACATAATCCTCTTCATATTTAACGTTTTTTATCCCGATATTCCCCCGAAGACCGGGACTTAAACCGTGGAAACCGCGGGGCGCGACTAGTATAATAATAAATCAGTGCTTAATACATTAATATTTATCAAACAGATTTAAAATTTGATTCAGAAAGTAGCTACCAATTACCTACAGCCCGTTGAAAAACTCCCTCTGCCTATAATTCCAAGACATTTGACGCGGTCTCAGTTCGAAGCCCTTTGAATAGCACCCCTCGTTGTTGAATAATTACATTGTTTTCTACTTTTAAGATTTTTCCTGTTTAAACCTTTTAGAAACTTATTATAAAGATTTATTATCGCCTCTCGTTGAAAATATTTTTAGGGTTCTGTACTCAAAGGATAAAACGGGACTCTTTTTCTAAGACGCCACTGTCCGTCTGTCTGTTCGTCTCCTTTAAGGTACCGAACTAGCGTTTGGGGACACGATCTGTCTAAAACAGATTCCTGACGGTTGCCCCTGGGAGTGGCCTGACTGTACACTACTGTACAGCGGACCCCTCTCTTTATACGCTTGCTGGTCATTGCAGGGCGCTATAACGTATATGCGTAGGTTTAGAGAACTGGGCCCCTTGTCCGTCTGTCTGCCTGTTTTACTAATAAGTCAATAATCGTATCGTAGGTGATTTCTAATCTTTTACCCACGTCGCGTCGGAATGGAGCAGGAATATGCGTTTAGGGGAAGCGGGTGTGTGGTAGTTTGTGCGCAATTGAATGTTCCTTCCCATTTACCGATTTTGATGCTGTTTTCAGTCAAATGGATATTACGGTATTTCGTGGTAAGTAGGTGTTCTTCCTAATACGCATAATCATAAAATATCATTTATTTTAACGACACCGGTAACTTTAAGGCTTATATAGTCATTTATTCATATTCATATTCATTTATTGATTGCTTTCATGAGTATTACAGATCATAATAATTAATTTTCATTACCTGTACTACCCTTCCAGCTTACTCGGTGCCAGTGTTATCCGCATAAGTCCCGATACGGGATTTACAAGCCTATGTCCTTTTCCAAGGTCCCATCTATCTCTATACCAAAATTCATTAAAATCGGTTCACCGGTATAGGTGTTGAAGCGTAACAGACAGATAGTTACTTTCGCATTTAGAAGTAGGAAGTAAGAAGGCCTCCCCTTCTTATTTCCTACTTCGAAAGGTTCTCTGGAAGAGATGGCTTTAAGCCATAAGGCCGCCCACCGCTGATTGTACTTTACTGTTATAATCTAGTATTAAGTTTAACTTGATTTGTTTCTGTGTTTATTTCATATTTTTTAAATCTATTGCAGTTTTATTTTGATACAATAAAACGTAATCTAATCTATATAGTGAGATCCCAGAAGTGGCAGACATCACGTATTTTCTGACGAACGAAGTGTGGTGTGTGGAAAGAAGTGTGTGGTTATGTCTGCCACTTCTGGGATCTCGGTCTACTATAGGATCAGACAAAAAACACGTTTAAAAACTCAATACCATAATACCATGCTATTTTAGGTTTGGCGCTATGGCGCTCGCTACTAAATATTTGATTCGAAAGTTACGATTCTGTTGCGGTTGGTTGAGTTTTGATATTTTATCGACATGCACCGAAAATAGCTTCAACAATGTTTGTTGTTGATAATGCAGTGGGGTGCAGTCTGGCGACAACGCGCGCCGGCTTGGGGTAGGTCCGAGAACCTCCCTCCACCCCACACCTCTTAGTCACTGCTGATCCAACGCTCACACCTCACTTTACGGTCTACATTGCCGGTTTACTTCCCCTCGTGTTCATTAATCGTTGAGAAAAACAGTAATGGTTCCAGTACGTTTGAGTAGCTTGGTTTTTGTCTTGTAGTTTAAGTGTTGGGTAGGGGTGCAGTGAAATTATGGTGTTGTAGAAATAAAGGTGGCACACGCACTGCACCGTTCGATTTCTCGTATCTAACCGATTTATATCGAGTAAACATAGTTGTAAATATCGGAGTTTACTTCGCTGCATTGCATTTTTCTTGCGATATTTTTGAAGGTTTTGAAAGTAGTTCTGAGGATGTCTGTCTGTCTGTCTGGTACATATCGGTTCTATCAGCAAGATTTGGTAATCGAATAATAGCACAAAAGTTTAATGCTAGTATCTAAGCTTGGAGCTTAGAAAACTTTGGATTTGTCCTAAATATCCATATGGAGTTACGATGACAGATGTCAAGTCCTTGAAACGTCGCGTTTTGAAAAAATGAGTATTTTTAAAACGAAGCGAATAAAATCGAAAAATAAGTTTAAGAACGCGGCGACTGTTACCATTTCCATACAAACTTAATATCAAAATAAATTATGAAAAATTTAGTATTCCTATCACCCACATAATGATAGTTGGTATACAGTAGGTACGACCACGGCTGTACCTTGACCATTTTTAACCCCCGACGGAAAAAGAGGGGTGTTATAAGTTTTTGTACCAATGCATTTCTGGATTTCAATCTAAATAATTATCTTCTTGTTTTGCCCTTTTTAGACCCTCATTTTTTATTTTTTTACGAAGTCGAGTTTTAGTTTTTCAAACTTTATTTTTTAGATCCTCTTTTTAGGGTTCTGTACCTAAAGGTAAAAACGGGACCCTATTACTGAGACTTCGCTGTCTGTCTGTCTGTCTGTCTGTCTGTCTGTCCGTCTGTCCGTCCGTCCGTCCGTCCGTCCGTCCGTCCGTCCGTCCGTCTGTCCGTCTGTCACCAGGCTGTATCTCATGAACCGTAATAGCTAGAAGGTTGAAATTTTTTTTTATATTCGTAGTCGGGTTTTAGTTTTTTAAACTTTTTCATTTGAAAGGTACTAACTACAGATTGGTCCCATAAAAAATGGTGAAGATCGGATGAGGATCTTCGGAGTGATGAACAGAATTGCACATCTAGAGTGCAGTAAATTGCCCAGTTTTTGATTTCCGCCAGTAGTATGAGGCCATAAGGAATCGAACCCCATGAATGGAGCATCTGAAACCACTTTCCTATCAGAAAACTCCTCAATTATTAAAGTTATGGTTACAATTTTGATGATTTTAGAAGAAGGTAAGTAACACTAAAAAGGATGAAATAAAAAAATAATTAAAAAAAAATAAAAACCGACATAAAAAAAAGCATAAAATAACCTCGCCTTCATACAGTGCCACCGACTTATCTGTTATGTAATCTGAAGACGGGATATTTTACTGGGTGGGTGGGGTGTGATTGTAGTTTTGATCCCCGACTTCAGATTACATAACAGATAAGTCGGTGGCACTGTATGTAGGCGAGGTTATTTTATGCTTTTTTTTTAAGTCGGTTTTTAATTTTTCGATAAAGTAAACGCTATTAATTAAAGTTTAGAATTTAAATATTAATATAATAGATTTTACTTTACTTACTTGTTCAAACGTAGAGTTTAAAGTTTAGACTCTATATTATCTAAGTAAATCTTTAAATAAATCGACTATAACCTACTCTTTCTTTTAACATATTATTACACAATAAAATTTAAGTTTCATATTTTTTTTATTCATTAAGAACGATGTATAGGTGAATAAGTAACTAGTTAAATAAAATAATTTAAATTATTAATCCAAAAATGAGTCCCTAGGTATAGTACCCAAAAGGTTGGCTGCATTGCCCCTTTGGATAGCAATACCTATTCGTTGGCCAAAGTAGCAGCCAGCCCTTTGGTCACGAGAAGCTAATACTAATAATTTTGAAACATATTATTATCTACACATTAGATATAGGAATTTAGACATAGAACATTAGAATATAGGTAAACTAAACTTTAGTGCAAAGTTTGGAGTACTATTGTCTAAAAATATATGTATTTTTTCTTTTTTTTTTAAGTAAACGCTAATACTTTTCGTTGCAGCTTTAACAGCTGTTTTCCAGTTATACATAACCATTATATTTACAAAAAAGGGACTCGTTTAGACTTCAAAAACAACCCCCTTTCGGGTTAGGTACATTACTATCCACCACACACTGTAAAGCAATACAATAGTTAAACTGTATTGCATTCTTAGTTAAAATAGTATTTGCATAAATAATGTTCCAAGAGGAACGGTCCAAAGTGCAGAATAGAAAATCAAGACGCGAGTGAAATATGGTAAGTAGTTCGGATTAAAAATTCAGTGGTAGAGAAATGAATGTGTAGATAGATAGGTAGGTAGGTAGGTACTCACTGTAAACTACCTACGTCCCGCTGTTTCACCAGCGAGCGTAGAGCCGAGTTCAAACTAGAAAAGAAATAAAAAACGGGGCAAGTGCGACACTCGCGCATAAAGGGTTCCGTACCACTATCACAATTGGATATGGAACCCTAAAATGGTTTACAACAACCAATTTTTAAATTTTATAGGAAAATATGAAATATTTATCTTCGATTCTTACTCCCATCAAACGACCGAATCACTGAAAAAAAAAAACCTTGGCACAAAGAAAATCTGAAACATAAAATAAACTCTTTGGTAAGTAAGGCAGACTAGTATATTTGACAGATAGGGCAGCCATTTTGAATTCCATGACCAACTCGATTTGTCCTCCTGTCCTTCTTCCTGTCCTGACTCGACTCCTTGTTATTTTTGAAACACGTTTGTTGTATGGGAGCCCCTTTTAAATAATTGTTTTATTTCGTTTTTAGTATTTGTTGTTGTAGCGGCAACCGAAATACATCTTCTGTGAAAATTTCAACCTTCTAGCTATTACGGTTCATGAGATACAGCCTGGTGACAGACGGACAGACGGACGGACGGACGGACGGACGGACAGACGGACAGACGGACAGACGGACAGACGGACAGACAGACAGACAGACAGACAGACAGACAGACAGACAGACAGACAGACACAGACAGCGAAGTCTCAGTAATAGGGTCCCGTTTTTACCTTTAGGTACGGAACCCTAAAAAATACCGATGCCCAATGTCCATCTACTCCTGAAGAAGAAAGATCGAAAGATATTTTTTTTTCAAAGTTATAGGTTCACATTATTTTAAGGTGTTAATATGTACGTTATGTAATTTGTAGATTTTTACGATTTTAAACAATTACCTATATTACTTCGTTTTTTAGGGTTCCGTACCTAAAGGTAAAAACGGGACCCTATTACTGAGACTTCGCTGTCTGTCTGTCTGTCTGTCTGTCCGTCCGTCCGTCCGTCCGTCCGTCCGTCTGTCACCAGGCTGTATCTCATGAACCGTAATAGCTAGAAGGTTGAAATTTTTACAGAAGATGTATTTCGGTTGCCGCAACAACAACAAATACTAAAAACGAAATAAAACAATTATTTAAAAGGGGCTCTCATACAACAAACGTGTTTCAAAAATAACAAGGAGTCGAGTCAGGACAGGAAGGACAGGAGGACAAATCGAGTTGGTCATGGAATTCAAAATGGCTGCCCTATCTGTCAAATATACTAGTCTGCCTTACTTACCAAAGAGTTTATTTTATGTTTCAGATTTTCTTTGTGCCAAGGTTTTTTAATTGTAGACTACGATTTGACACACCTTCCTGAAGAAAAAATGTCCAATACACAGAAGCAAAACGTCAGAATTTAGTCTGACATTAAAACACGTAGGTACTATACACGAACACATAAGGAATGCATATAATTCCTTGTGTGTACTGTGACACGAATTTCTTAAATGAAAATTAGATTTCTTATTTGTTAAACCTATATTTCTCAAAATTGTATAGGCCTGTAAAATCGAAACAGAAGAGAAAACTTTTCGGTCAAGTACGAAAATTGGAAAATAATTAAAATGCAAAAGGAACTAAACTTTGTCCACCCCGTCTGTGGCAATACCAGTAGATACATAAGTACTAGGAACACATAGATCTAAAGGACTTTACTTAATTGAAAACTCATCACCCCACGATCTCTAATCTTCCCTTTACCTAACAAAAAGATAAAATTTACTTCGAATTTCAAACATAGGACCATATCGCAGTAGAGTTTAACGACAAAGCCTCCAGAATTAAAGGAAATCAGTAAAGTGTTATTGCGATATAGTTCCATCAAATCGAGATTGGCTATACGTGCATTTAATAGCTGTGTTTAGTGTCTGGCGTGCAGTTTCGATCTGTCTCAGTCTGGTGAAGTACCCATGATGCGGTTTTGATTTATTGCACTTTATGGTGAGGCGTTAAGGTTGCAATTGCTATGGCTGGAGGCTCGTCTGCTTCCTGTATAGTTGGGAGAATGCATGATGTCATGGTGCACAGTCGCAGACCGAACTTAATATGAAGTACCTACAAAGGTAAAACAAAATACGTCAATACCTCATTATTATTGAACGATATAAACAAAACATTCTAGAAAAGCTAAAGATACGCTTATTATCCAATTATCGTACCTTTTTTCCTGGAATGGAATTTTCCGTTACATTCTATTCTTCGAGGTAATAATCTTGTAGCTAACGGAGAAATATACCTTGGAAAACTACTGACAGTCTGTGAATCTCTAGACATCTAGCTGTTGCTACCAACATATCGAGCGAAAAAGACCCTGTCTCCATTATTACAGAACCATGGTATGTTAGTATATTTATACATACCATGGTTCAGTAAATGGTTTAACTTGGTATATTTACTGAATCATGTCAATGAAGGCTTCTAGTAGAAAAAAAACGGGGCAAGTGCGACACTCGCGCATAAAGGGTTCCGTACCACTATCACAATTGGATACGGAACCCTAAAATGGTTTACAACAACCAATTTTTAAATTTTATAGGAAAATATGAAATATTTATCTTCGATTCTTACTCCCATCAAACGACCGAATCACTCAAAAAAAAAAACCTTGGCACAAAGAAAATCTGAAACATAAAAGAAACTCTTTGGTAAGTGAAGGCAGACTGGTATATTTGACAGATAGGGCAGCCATTTTGAATTCCATGACCAACTCCTGTCCCTGTTCCTGTCCCGCGACTCCTTGTTATTTCTGAAACACGTTTGTTGTATGGGAGCCCCTTTTAAATAATTGTTTTATTTTGTTTTTAGTATTTGTTGTTGTAGCGGCAACCGAAATACATCTTCTGTGAAAATTTCAACCTTCTAGCTATTACGGTTCATGAGATACAGCTTGGTGACAGACGGACAGACGGACAGACGGACAGACGGACGGACGGACGGACGGACGGACAGACAGACAGACAGACAGACAGACAGACAGACAGACAGACAGACAGACAGACAGACAGACAGACAGACAGACAGACAGACAGACAGACAGACAGACAGACAGACAGACAGACAGACAGACAGCGCAGTCTCAGTAATAGGGTCCCGTTTTTACCTTTAGGTACGGAACCCTCAAAAGTGGTAAACTCAGTGGAAATAACGGAGTATTTAGGGGACCTGCCATTAAACATTGACCAACTATGGACTACTTATGCCCAGGCAGATCCTCGTATACACAGCACTCGGCTCCTTAGACTACGAAGTTTTAAATCATTAATAGCCTTATTAATAAACGTGGAGTAAGGACGGGGTAGTGAGAACATGCTTTGTCTTATTCCGCGACAAGAACTTTTATAGCCTTATTAATAAACGTTGAGTAAGGTTGGGGTAGTGAAAACGTGCTTTATCTTTTTCCGTGACAAGAACTTTCAAAGTTGACAGACAGAAACAAAAAGCGGTAAAATTATTCCGACCTTACTCCACGTTTATTGGTAAGGCTTTATAGCCTTATAAATAATCGTGAAAAAAACAACGTAAATAAACGTAATAAAAAAATGAACCAATTAATTTAAAACACATGTGTTTTAAATCAATGGTTTCATTTTTTTAGTTTTTAGGATTCTGTACCTAAAAGGTAATAATGGAGCTCTTAGGAGATCACTTTATTGTCTGTCTCTATTTTTCCGTTGTTTGTATTGTTTTCTTTTGATAATGTGGCGTGTGCTTTATGGCAATATTTTTTTTTCTATTTTTTTCTACTTTTATAGGTATAGGTATTTTATAATATTTTTATTCTTTTTTTTAAGTTAAGTTTACTATTAAGTTTTATTTTTAAAACTTTATTTATTTGAATTGGTACGTAGATATACAGGGTGTCCGGAGACCAGTGGATATCCCTGAACGGGCGGCTGGCGGGGAAGGGTTGGCCGCCCAGAATACGTTTTTTTTTTCTATCTCAAACGGTTCGAGCTGTACGTCACTTTTTAGTAAAAATTGAAAAATGTCTACGTTTTTGCACATTTCGGGGTATCACGTCCACAGATTAAGCGATAGCATTGTTTTTTTTTTCGCCATGTATTCACTAATATTGATGTTTGTAAATCACTTTAATTTTTTTTTAATACTATAGTTAGTAACTTACAGGATGTCCCCAAAGATAGATTTAGTCTTATAAACTTTACTTTCTGCCAAGTTTGAGCATCTGTGGTGTAAAAAAAATGTATGAAACCTGTCTGGCCGACTATTGAAAAAAATTGCCTATTTCATAAGGATTCTATAACAATATTATACTAATAACTTTTTGTCATAAGTTACTAAGCTAGTGCTATGAATGCATCGAAGGTACTATCTTTCATGAAAAAGTTGAAACAAGTATTGTACAAAAAAGGACACTTATTAAGATTTAATATGTCATAATGTTACAGCAAATGCTCAAATTGTCCTCCTCTTGCTCTTATACAGGCCCTTAACCTTTTTATAAACGATGTCTTAAGGACACGATTATAATTTTTTCTCATATTTGTTGTGCCGCTTCGTGGACGCGTACACGCAGGTCTTGTGGTTATGTTTTTTTTGTATACTTGTTCTTTTAAACACCCCCAGTAAACTGTAAAAGAATAATATTTAGTTTTTAGTCCCGACACCCGACTAGTGTTATAACACAGCGTGCAGTGTGCAGCTTGCAAAGAGCACCACCCTCCCACCGCTCTTTGCATGCGGCAGAAATATGCTTTAGTGTTAGTGACACCAATCATTAACCATGCTTCGACGCGTTTCGGCTTTAAAAAGCCATCATCAGGAACGTAGACTGTGACCGAACTGTGAGGGCGACAAAAATTAGTAAAGACGCCGCTCGCACGACACTGTTGACTTGCCGACAGCTGGAACAAGAGACTCTCTTTTACAGAGTAGTTATGGAGTTCCGAAAAGTAACGCCTAATACAATCAATTACCCCCAGTAAAAAAAATGGATTCAGATCAGGCGAACGTGGAGGCCACAATATTGGACCTAATCGGCCAATCCATCTTCTTGGATAACTTTCATTTAAATAGTTTCTCACTCGCACGGCATAATGTGTGGGACAACCGTCATTTTAAGCCACATTCTTCGCCGGATCGCCAATGGCACCTCTTCGAGTAGTCTCGGGAGTTCGTTTTGTAGAAAGTGTAAATAGTTGGCTCCGTTTAGGTTGCCTTGCAATTCGAAAGGGCCAATAATTTGGCCATTTAATATACCGGTCCAATAGTTAATTTTAAATTGGTACTGTGATCGGTCTTCCCTGGCTAATCTTGGGTTGGTTAGCTGCCAGCTGTGCAAATTGTGCAAGTTGAGGTAGCCATCTCTTTTGCACGTTGACTCATCGCACATTATGCCGTGCGAGTGAGAAACTATTTAAATGAAACTTATCCAAGAAGATGTATTGGCCGATTAGGTCCAATATTGTGGCCTCCACGTTCGCCCGATCTGAATCCACTTGATTTTTTTTTACTGGGGGTGTTTAAAAGAACAAGTATACAAAAAAAACATAACCACAATTGAAGACCTGCGTGTACGCGTCCACGAAGCGGTACAACAAATAGGAGAATAAATTATAATCGTGTCCTTAAGAGATCATTTATAAAAAGGTTAAGGGCCTGTATAAGGGCAAGAGGAGGACAATTTGAGCATTTGCTGTAACATTATGACATATTAAATCTTAATAAGTGTCCTTTTTTGTACAATACTTATTTTAATTTTTTCATGAAAGATAGTACCTTCGATACATTCATAGCACTAGCTTAGTAACTAATGACAAAAAGTTATTAGTATAATATTGTTATAGAATCCTTATGAAATAGGCAATTTTTTTCAATAGTCGGCCAGACAGGTTTCATACATTTTTTTTACATCACAGATGCTCAAACTTAGCAGAAAGTAAAGTTTATAAGACTAAATCTATATTTGGGGACATCCTGTAAGTTACTAACTATAGTATTAAAAAAAAAATGAGGTGATTTACAAACATCAATATTAGTGAACACATGGCGAAAAAAAAAACAATGCTAACGCTTAATCTGTGGACGTGATGCCCCGAAATGTACAAAAAAGTAGACATTTTTCAATTTTTACTAAAAAGTGACGTACAGCTCGAACCGTTTGAGATAGAAAAAAAAAACGTATTCTGGGCGGCCAACCCTTCCCCGCCAGCCGCCCGTGCCGGGATATCCACTGGTCTCCGGACACCCTGTATATCTTTTATTAAACCAGGTTTACACTTAGACTGCGTTTTGAAATAAAACTCCTTAGAGTTAGTTCCTACTAAAGTATCTATTCCTAGTAATAACGCACACAAGTACCAGGAGTCCAGAGGCAGGTGAGGGTAAATAATGCAACGATGCGTGTGTGCCTCGCCCGGGCGAGCTGATTCGATCGCTTTGCGCCCCGTCGGGATTACTTCCAGGTACCAGGGTAAGATGCGGTTCGAGGGTTTACTTAAATATTTGTGAACCAATCTGTAGATAGGGCGGCCTATGTGGCTCGGTGGTCATTTTGGCCGTGATGATGAAGGACGCGGATTCGATTATCTTCGTGGTATTTGTTTTTGTAAACAATAAACAGACGACGACGTAAGACAAGACGTAAGAAAAGCAAACAAAAGACGATTGAATCAAAAGATAATTGAGGTAAAAAGAAAAGGCGATCGAAGTAAAACCCAAAGACAATGGCAAATTAGAAATAAAAGACGATCGAGTCAGAAACAAAAAGCGATCGTAATGGTAACAAAAGACAACCGATATGAAAACAAAAGCGATTGTGATAAAAAATAAAAGAAGATCGAATCAGAAACAAAAGGCGACCGAAACGAAAACAATAGGCGATTAAATCAAAGCCGGAAAGGCGATTGTAATAAAATTAAAAGACGACCGAAAGAAAAACAATAGGCGATTAAATCAAAACCAGAAAGGCGATTGTGATAAAATTAAAATACGACCAAAACGAAAACAACAGGCGATGAAATCAAAACCAGAAAGGCGCTTGTAATAAAATTAATAGACGCCCGAAACCAAAACAATAGGCGATTAAATCAAAACCAAAAAGGCGATTGTAATAAAATTAAAAGACGACCGAAACGAAAACGACAGGCGATTAAATCAAAACCAGAAAGGCGATTGTAATAAAATTAAAAGACCACCGAAACCAAAACAATAGGCGATTAAATCAAAACCAAAAAGGCGATTGTAATAAAACTAAAAGACGACCGAAATAAAAACAAAAGACGATCAGAACAGAAAATTCACAGCTTCAGTTCCTTACATAACTAGTTGTCTGAGTAGTTATTCATTAAATAATTCAAAAGACGGTCCGTTGCTTTATTTAGGCTAATGGAATCAATTCATTCATGTTATGTAAATTATATTGAAATTAGTCTGGTAAGTAAACGATGATCAATGAGCTGCTATGAATTTTCACCCCCTTTGGGTACATAATTTATACCCCCTTCGGGTAATTATCAAAAATAATAATTAACGGGCAATTTATTCAGGTCCTTGTTTACAGACTCTTTGAAAACGTCGAAGAACAAAAGGGAAGAGAATAAACTAACAGTGTCCCGCGGTTTCACCCGCGTAAGTCCCGATCCTGCAGGATTTTCCACAAACCCCTAGTGGACGTAGACACCACAAAACACACTTTTTGTCTAGGATAGTGTTGCCGTTCGATAGTTCACTATCGATAGTGAACTTAAGTATCCGGCAAAACTTTCGATATATGTATGTAGTTACATTTTCCCGGGTCTTAATCGCGTATTGGAATGAAGTTCCTTATCGCGCGTTGCGAAGAGGGCGATTGCGAAAGAGGGAAGAAAGACGGAAAAAATTAAGACCAAAATGTGTAACGACACTTTTTGAACTTGTTTTTAGAACTTCGTTCCATCCGGGTGTCCCTTGACACCTCTCAAGTTTTTTTTTTCTTACCTCGACGTTTCAACCATGTTACAATGGTCTTGTTCGCCATGTTACGCCATTTTATTAGAAACCAACCATTATAACCATGTTACAATGGTTGGTTTCTAATTAAGACCCGGGAAAATGTAAATATGTTAACAAATCGTGTGAATCAAAAAACGATATGATTGCGATAGGATTGCAGTTTTCGATACAATTGTACTGCTTAGGTATCGCCTAGGTATAGGCCTATATTATACATGATTTTTGGCATTAGTTATGGAGGAGCTGGAGCTGAACAGAGCAAGCCTGAACAACGGGCACATTTATTTCAGATAATTAAATCCATAATATTACATTTCAATAGGTAATAAAATAAAAATAATAAAATAAGCAAAATCAATATGTAGGTAAAATCAAAATAAAGATGTCATAGTAATTAATTAGAGTAAAAAATGACTATTAATGAGGACTTAATTTTTTTTAAGTATAGATGACGGGTGGTACAGCGCCGGACACTGGGAAACCACCGCGGTCCCGGATAGCTAGTTTAATTCTACAAACGAACGACAGAAAGAAAATCTGTCGAAATTACCGAAACTTGCGAAAATAAGTAGAACAATGAAAGGTAAATACGAACGCACGTCAGAAAATTAAATATTTTGCAAACAAAAGTATACCTCTCGGTCTGTGTGTTGCATAGAAACTTGACCATTGCGAAAATCCCCACCTCACAAACGTTTCCAGCCACGTGTGTTCTGCTTTTGAGGGAAGTGTTGTGAAATGACGATCTTAGATACAATTTTTACACGCGAAAATAAGCTACAAACCAAGTGTTTTTTTATATTTAAAAAGTCGTTATATTGGAAAGGGAGACTTCTTAGTTCTTAGTAAAAACATTTTTTTACATTTCTTACGATAGATAAAAAGTCACAAAGTTACGTCTAATTTTCAACTACACATATTTTTTTTAACTCTGTGCGCATATAACTGAGTCAATATTGTAATAGGTACCTACATGGTATAAAAATCTAGGTAATACCAGGGGACTCTCTTTAGTGCTTTGATGAAAGTACACTCATGTACATAAGTACAATGTAGATACTTACATACATGAGAAATCATTGTTTTTTTCATGCAATTCTATCTCGTTCATTTCTATGCAATCGGACAAAGACCGTTAACTTTCATCTATCCTATCGTATACGTGTATCGGGTCATATACCCACACAGTTCCCTGAAACCTGTAGTTATAAATAACTTCGTCTTTCTATATTTTCCACCTCGGAACGGAAATGGAAAACTTGGAAATACTAATTACGTAGCGTTAGGTCCAGACAGCCAGATTTCATCCGCAAAAATGGTATGTTACACTTGGTCCTTATGCTTCAAATCTTAGATTACCTCGATGGTGGGTATTCTAACAACGGCGTTCGAATTTTGATCTATCTTTTTGAAAGGTGTGTGAGTTATTTCCCGATCAGATTGACTTTGGAACTTGTGAAGATCGTCCGTCAGAGACTAGTTTGAAATGGGCTATCAGGCGACCTTTCTATTTCTTTTTGAACCATTAGAAAAGTCTTTCGTATGCGAAAGGCTGCGCAGTCTCGCTAATCCACATATACAAGGAGCGAGAGCAAGCATGCGAAATTCGAACTTTAGCATACGAATTTAATTCCAGTGGTTCAAAAATTCTTTGAAAGCTCCAGTTCTTTGCTTCAAATACACGACGACTCAGAGCTAAAGCCAAAGTTTTACCTTGTTTTCCGGTTTGGCAAACCATTTGTTCATTTGTCTATTGCACGCGTGTAAAAACAGATTGTTTTCGTAGAATGAATAAAAAATACTTAGTTATTTAATTATAATCATGCGATTATTAGCGATGTAATATTTTTTTATAAGTATTTAGTACCCACTTATTAAATTTTGTAAAAACCTAAATCTAAGAAATAAAATAATAATCTTATGTCACACTCTACTCATACATAACTAGGTAGCTCAGATCCTTTACAATAAGGGTCAATTCACACGTACCACAACCACACCACGTCGCAGCGACAAAATGTAGTCAAGCTGTGGTTACGTGTGAATAGTGTCGCAGCGGCTTTTTGCAGTTGCGTTGTGGTACCGACAAAATGTCGATGTGGTTGCGTTGTCGCTGTCGTTGCGATGTGGTAATTACGTGGTCATGTTCAGTTATACTCCGGCTTTCGTAGAGGAAACACGGCTTGACTGAACGTAGTCATGGAGGAAAGATTGTTGTTGCTATCCTTGTTATGGCTTTTATTAATAAGAAGAAGACGAACCATAGGCGCGCGCTGTTGATGACGTCATGTCGTGGCGATGTGGCTGCGGTGCCGCCGCCGGTGTGGTGGCGTTGCCGTTGCGATGTGGTCGTATTACACAGGTGGTCGATAACAACGGCAAAATGTGGTACGTGTGAATTGTAATATTCATTTTCAATACAAAATATACGCCCGACCACGTGGCGTCGTTGTGGTGTGGTTGTGGTACGTGTGAATTGACCCTAAAATGAATACCTACCTACATCAGAACCAAAAACAAATTATTAAAAAAAAAAAATAGTGACCTATAGTTTTAACCACCAAAGTGTAAAGCGTAACAGCCCGTATGCAGGCCGTGGCGTGGCCGGCTTGTTTTCCCTGTTCTTTTGTGTCTGTCCGTCTGGCGCACTAATGGACGCCCCGGAGTTTTCATAATCCCCGCACCGCGCCTGGAGCTGAACCGAGCTAGAGAACAACGGGCACAATACGAATCGTAATAATAAAACTACAAACCGATTTGATTCATTGCAGCTTTTAAGGGGAAAAATACCTACTTTTTTCTCCATACCTTACAAACGTAGTCGACTGTTTCCTCCCTGGAGACATTAGATAAAATATGTTTATGCCTAAAACCTATTTCAGCCATGACCATGCGTCTACGTTTTGGTTTTTTCATGTTCTATTTTTTTATATTAAAATTTTATTGCTATTCTAATTAGAAAATGAAAAAAATAAAATAAAACGTAGGTGGTCTAGCATGTACGCAGGTGCGCATAAGCATGGCAGATATAGGTTTTGTGGCATAAACATCTAATACTCCAATATCTTTATCCAGGGAGAAAACTGTCGACTACGTTTGCATGGAGAACGAGTAGGTATTTCCTTTCCATTACCTTTCCTCTTAAGCAAAGTTATTCGACAGCCCCTGTAGTGTGTCGGTCGAAAACCCGGCTGCAACGCAGAAGGTTTCGGACTCGATTTCCAAGGACAAGTATTTGTGCTAACCAAATGTTTGTTTCTGGTTCTGGCTGTATCTGGCACACATAATGTTCTGTTTCAGTAATAAAATTAATAATTTAAGCAGAGCTCCATACTTATTTTATTTCTTGTGACTTACGAGAGGGTAGGAACGACTTCCCAGTTTCCCACATGACTTTGTTAGTGGCTGCACCGGCCTACGCATCGGCACATAAACAAGCCTGAAAGGTGGTTGCAAGGTGTTAACAAAACTACCTGCCAATTTAATTTACTAATTGCTATTTTAGCGCCAATCAGTGCTGTGTTGTGTAAGACAGTTAAGGATTTTAAAACCTCGGCACTTATTTATTGAAGCGCCGAGGCGCACAACTACTAGGCTAAAGCAACCAAACAACATGAACTCCCTTTATAAATACTTGTGCCAATAAATTCTACGAGTAAACATCGTTTTCCTACAAATATCAGAATTATTGATTATACGTACAAAACAAGGGATGTTTCTCCCTATGAATCACTAGGAAATCATGGCGAACAAGAGCGTAACACCTTTTATTAGCCGAGGAGCCCCTGCCGAGTGCCCGCTGTGAGGATTACTGCCCACTAAACACTGGGAGAGCATGATCGCCTGGTGCTTCAGCAGGCTTTGTTTGAATCATTAAAGGTATTAACGAAATTAACGTTGAAAAGTTCTTTTTACAAGACGTTATTGCAAGTTTGCATTCAGTGTATCTTGTGGGGGTCAACCTGATAATTAAAAACATTACCCTTCCTTGAGTGCCTAAGGTTTGTTATAAACCTGTTCTGATAACAATGGAATTATGTAATAGGTAGGTATGTATATCCAGTATCATTATAAATCCAAGATGGCCGCTGCCACAAAATGGCATGTTCATATTTAGAAATCAATTTTGTACCTAGTTTCCAGTATTCTGTGAATTTCAAGATGTATCTCGTTCGCAATTATATTACGTTGAAACTCAAAGCATTGTTGTTCCGCTGCAGTTCAATTAAAAACATGCTTATTGTTGTCACAAAAGTCACGTCCTTTTATTTGATACCCCACTCGGGCATATTTGAAAACATTCGGTTTTTATTTCCGAGCTTCAACCAACATATATTATGAACGGCTGAACCGATTTTGATCAAACATAGCTAAGAACACTCGCGCAAAAGACACCTATTAAACAAAAAAAATTACATTCAAATCGGTTCATCCGTTCGTGAGCTACGATGCCACAGACAGATACACAGACGGACAGACAGACAGACAGACAGACAGACAGACAGACAGACAGACAGACACACAGACACGTCAAACTTATAACACCCCTCTTTTTCCATCGGGGGTTAAAAATGAAAACAATTAAAGTATCTATATACCGGTTCGAATTTTTAAATGTTTGATTGAAACATTCCTTTCGACTTCCGCTTCAGAGGTCATAAAATAATCATTTACAAAAAGTCCAATGAACGTTCGTAGTTAGATACTAAAATACGCGGCGGCGGGGTGCAGAGGTGGGCGGTTACCATGGCAACGAGCCCGTTGCAGGAAACTGCACAATCGATGTTGCCAGACGTTGTGGATCAATGTGTCTCTAGTACTACGCCCCGGCTCCCGGGAAACCTACCTGCGCTTGTATGCTGCCGGTCACCGTTCTAACTGGAGCTGCGACGCGAGCTCTGCCCCTTTGCCGAGTCAAAGCTCTCCTAGAGGGTGGAAGCTCAGGGTAAACTGGTCATTGCGCAGGTGTGAGTGATTTCCCCGGGCGTTTGGATGTGTGAGTTAGTTGTGTCAGTGTTACGTAGAATCACGTTCCAATTTCGTATGGGTGTCGGGAAAGTTGAATTGGTCGCGTTTGTTTGTGTGTGTGTGCTTGGGTGTTGTGTGGCGGTCGGTGCGTTCGGCAGCCTCGCCCGCACCATTGTTTGTTTTGTTGTTATTATCGCTCAGGAACTGAAACTTTATGCATTGTGATGTTTCACAATTTCAGGATCGACAAAAAATAGAATCTGTTGTATTTACTTGAACGAACATTGGGAAGTTAAACAAAGGACGTCAGGAAAACAATATAGGTAGGAAGGCACCTAAATATAGAAGAAGAATTCTACTTAAAAATTAAATCATGCGAATTTACGTGACGCTGAAAAGGAACCCTTCAGGATTAAACATTCTAACAAACAGAACAGGGATTTTCTAAACGTTTTTCTTTTGAAAATTGTTCTTTATTTCGATGTACATACGACTTGAATTCGGTTGTGTAATGAAGATGAAGGGGGACATAATATTGACGACGTTTTGATGACTGAAAAATTATTTGGGAAGTCCTTTGTGGTGATTCGAGGCGAGTAGCTGGTAGAGGTAGGTATCACCCTGCCCTGTTAGATGTATACAGATATAGTTGATTTATATAAAGGTTGATAAGGCTTCACCTCTTTTGCGTCGGGTTTGCCGATCTTAGGGAAACCGGATGAAGGAGCAGTGACGGATGGAAGTCATTTGTTTAGATTTTACCCAAACAATCATTAGACCCAGAGGAAACATCTATAGATGAGCTCTTACCGCTGTCGTTTGATACTTAGATGAACGCCTTATTGTAAGTATACACCAAATTTTGAACAAAAATATGATGGTAATAATTTCCCAAATTAGTAGTTCGGCTATTTGAAAGATACTGGATAGGTTAACGCTTTATTGCTCCAAAAATGTAAATTACAATAATTTATAGAATGAAAAACTTAAAACTAATGCTGCACAATGGGCGGCCTTATCACTAGTTATCACCTATGGGCGATCTCTTTCAATATGTGATGAGGATGGGTGATGCTGATGACTGATGGAAAGAAGATGATGAAGAAGATGAACTGATGGATCGAAAAGAAAGTGTTTATGCACTATCTCATAAAATGGTAAATGACCATGTAGTCTTAGCACATATATCACACTTAACTAGAAACCTAAATAAGCCATAAACTATACATCGCCATGACTAATTTATAAAGGTCTTAATCGAGTATTATTATTTATGTTCTTACCTCGACGTTTTAATCCTCTCGCGACCAAGACCATTGTAACACGGTTAAAACGTCGAAGTAAAAATAAATAATAATACTCGAATAAGACCCAATAATATGAACTATGAGTAACTTAGTTTTTCCCTATTCGATACTAAACAAAACAACTTGGTTCCTACTTACTTATTAACTTAACACGCGTACTTATTACAGTAACCTACATGTAACCGCGGAAGTGCAAGTTATTTTTAATGGCCGCCAACCACCGGTGCGGTGGTTGTACAAAAAGCTTACTAATTACCGCCCGCGCACTGAATGTAGCCTTAATTCAAGCTCACCACGAAGAAATCGAGATACTGGATGTGGCAGAAAACATATTTCATTGTAAAGCACTTTGTCACTATTTGACCACCTGATGGGAAGGGCTGAGCCGAAAGGTGAAGTTGTAAAGGGGAACCTATGAGATAAAATTCTAATTTGCAATATACGGCACCTTAGGACATTGTTTTGTTAATTGTTCATATTTAGGATGGGTTTAAAGTCCTAATTAAGGTTTGCAGCTGGAAGATAATGTCCTAGGGTGGCGTATTGAATGATATAATTTTATTACAATTCGTTTACAAGACGACCTTTGTGACGTGTCGGGCGAAGGCCCAACTGCAATGTAGAAGTTTGCATTCGATTCCCGCCGGATTCAAGTATATATGCTCAAAATAAATATATGTTTCTGGTCTGAGTGTTTTCCATGTATCATATTATGTATGCATTTACAAACAAAGTAGGTAGGTATATCATGTAGTTAAATATCCGCTGTCTAGTCCAAATAGTCTAAACTCAATTAGCCTTATTAATAAACGTGGAGTTAGGTGTGAGTAGTGAGAACATGCTTTGTCTTTTTTCGTGACAAGAACAAACAAAGAACAAGACAAAGTTGACAGACTGAAAGAAAAAGTGGCAAAATTACTCCTAACTTATTCCCCTTTCATTAATAAGGATATAAGGCTTAGTTAGTGGCTAGATACAGTATACTTTAGACTCTGATATAAGTAGATGATCACAATACAAAAAAATACTAAAAATATAATTTGTGATCATTTTATTCCATGTGGTTTTGAACCACAAGGATCACAAGAACGTGAGGGCTGTTCCATGAAACATACATCTTTGTAGCGAGCAGGGCGCGTCGCGGCTGGCTGGGCGCGACCATGCGTCATATAACAACTACCCCACATAAATATTAGGCACAACTTAGGTACCTCACGGTTTATTTTTATTTTAACTAGTAAAAAGTTTTAATCATACAACTAGTCAATAACATGTTTTTATATTGTTTTAATTACGAATTGTAGGTATTATCTTAAAACCTGTAATTTCGCGCACTGCCGATTAAGTCAAGTACATATTGGTCGTCGCTAGGTTTTCATACGCGAGCATACCTTTGATGTAGCGTACTTTCGATATGATGCCTTTTCAATGTTGGGTACATTCGATATAGTGAACTGTCGATGCAGTGTATCATATGGATATGATTCCTTTTCAATGTAGCGTACAGTCGATATGGCGTACTTTCACTACAGTAACCTTTCGATGGAACGTTTTAGATGTAGCCACCATCGATGTATTGACTTTCGATATTATGCTCTACACTCGAGATGGGGTAACCCATTTCTAAGCTGGCGCTACACGGCTGGATTGTACTTTGGTAAAGCTACAAAAGTTCATAAACTTTGGGACATTAAATTCCACATAGCTGCCAATTTCTAGGGCACAGTCGGTAGGTATGCCTAGAGCCCTCGGTCAACAGCCTTTAGGGTAAGTACAGGGTGATGCGTCATCCTGCACTAATGGCCTATGATTCAGAGATTCGGCTTACGAGACGCACCCTGTATTTATGGGTGCAAATAAATTGCATTTTAATTTGAAATGTTTTATTAAATGGTGTGTTTTATAGTTTCTGAATAATTTAGATGTGAATGCGTTCTTGTGGATTCAATAACCCCAGATGGAAAATGTAGGTACGTCATAGTTTTGAGGTGTCTATGTATCTGCCTGTGGTATCGTAGCGAACGAACGAATAAAGCGATTTTGATGTTGTTTAGTTTCTTTGGTAGGTGATTTAAAGAAAACTACGAACGTCTCACGGTTTCACACACATAATTTCCTATCCTTAAGAAAATTGTGGATACCAACACCAACACAGATACAAGATTGTTAACTGCTCCTGTTCAAATAACATATATCTGTATTATGATGACGATTGTAATTTAACACATGAGCACAAAAAAGAAAAACCCCCATGAGTTTCTCGTGGTTTCTTTTCATCGGAGGGCGCGTTCCGAAACCAGACTAAAATTATAGTCATACTCGTAAGTCGACATATCAAAAAAGATCATGTAATTAATACATTGTTCTTAATGAATAAATATATTTGTCTTTGACTTTCAGAATTTCATGTTTCTAGGACAGCGGTTTAGGTGTGTACTTAGCTTAAGCCTATAGCCGTGTTCTAAGCGGGAGTTGAGCATAGAGTTATATGTCGGAAAAGCGGGAAAGAGTCATAGTAGAGAAAAGAGCTCCGATTTGGTAAACTGTGGTTAATTAAACTGGCACATAAATGACTCGCTCCGCTCATGGTGGGAAATGTAATCACTCACTTTTGCTTTATTGATAGACTGAGAACCGATCGAGCCCCTACCTCATCGAGTACCAAGTTGAGACTAATATGACGGAAAATAAACTAAAAGTTATATCTTAAAACCTTGGTCAGCTTCGAGTCAGCCTGGCCCATGTTCAGTCAGCCCATTTTTATGGTCCCATTTGAGGGGTCAACCCTCCCCATCGAGTACCAAGTTCAGACTAGTATGGTGGAAATTAAACTAAAAGTGATGGTTAAAAAACTCGGTCAGCCTCGAGTCAGCCCAATTTCATGGTCCCATTCGAGGGGTCAACCCTCCCTCATCACCCTTGGTAGCCTGGGCCAGTTTTGTAGAACAGTTTAACCAATAGTTTAGTAGATATATTAGTACTTTAGGTAAATTATTTCTGGATTTATAATAGATAGACTATCCGTAGGCTGTTGTAATGTAGGAAAAACCTATGAATCAGAAGGGTGGGATTTTCCTAAGAACATAGCCAAGTCAATACGAGTTAATAAATAATAAATATCCCAGGACGATGCTCCATGTTTCTAACGCCAACGTAAACAACTAGCTAGGCTTGTAATATGCGTACTGGACAACCATTTCAGTGCATAATATACTTGTTATTGAAATTAAAAATACTATTTGTACAAAACTGAACAATAACAGTCCAATTAAGGAAAATTGACTGACAATTACGTGAGTCTATTCAAGTCAATAATTTAGTGAGCGCCATAAGGGTAGCCTACTCTTTTCTTCATTCAAACTTTACAAACGTAGTTGGTGTTTCCTTTCTGGATAAAGACATTAGATAAAATATGTTTATGCCATAAAACCTATATTAGCCACGATCATGCCCCTACGTTTTGATTTAGTTCATGTTGTAACTTTCCTTATCTAATTCTTAAGGATTATCATGGAACTCAAAAAAACTGACGAGTTATAGTGAAGCTGCCTTATTAGGAAACTGACGAGTGCTAATGTTGATATTGAAGGATAGGGTTTGAAGTCCTCCTTGAGTAGCATGACTTCAAAACCTATCCCTTCGACTCTTTGGCTATTTGAACTTTAAAGTTCAGCTTTAAGAAATTAATCTGATAATTTGACTAATTTACAACTTTACAGTATCTTTCCCATAACTGTAGGTATATTTTAAATTATAATACCTACCTATATGTTTAACTCAGCCAAGTACCTACCTATATATTAAGAATAATTTACTTCACCCAAACAAAAATATAACCTACATAACGCAAAAACGAACAAAATATTTCTCATTGATCGTCGTCAGGCGTCAGGCGGCAGGCGGCAGGCGGGAGGCGGGAGGCTGCGGCGCCGCATCCGGTCTACCTTCCGGCACTTATGTTACTCTGGTTTTTTACACCATCCGTTCCCATGACCCACGGATGGATGTGTTTAACCATGGTTTAAAGCGGTTAAGGACGAACGCTGATTATTAAAAATTGCTACATTGAAATTACTATAAAATTGTTTATAAATTTTTTACGGTTCCGTACCCCAATAGGTAAATAAGAAACCCTCATAAGATCACTTTCTCCGTCTGTCTGTCCGTCTCTCTGTCTGAGCGTCACCACTGATTTTCTCAGTTACGGATGGACCTACCAAGTTCATCAATGCAAAATGACTTAAAACTTTAAAATAAATTAACATTGACGCATGGACGATCCAGAACCGACAAGTCTGGAGGAGAGATTAGGATTAGGACATGATTAGGAGAGCCGACCTCAATTAAAAATGGGAATAAGACCAGGCGAAGAAGGGTGGACCTAGAAAGTTGTTTATAGTCCCTGTTAGGTGTATAAACTCAAGATTCAGGGTCAATACTATAAAAGATAAGGGCAAATTTAGAATTTAGTGAAATCTTGTAAGTAATAAAGTAAACAGATTTTTTTGGTTTTACGCGATTAAACCCACAGACATTCATATAACTAGACGTTACATGTACCTCGATTTGTATTGAAACCTAGCGTGCCGACTTTTTAATACCTACTGTGACGTCACAGCCACAGGTAATATGTTCCTGCCTTTGGGTGCTCGAATTTTTTGGGACGTCCGGCTGCAACTATTGACACGCGCAGACTGCCAGTTAGGCCCACTACCGTCACGTTTTGTCAGGGTTCTGACTCGCGAAGGACATGAATTTGCGCGGTCTAGCTATATGTACGTCTATAATTAATTCCAAAAAATAAGTTTAATTTCATATCTGCATCTTGAAAACTGAGAAAATATCTAACTTGTAAGTACCTACTAAAATGAAGGTAATTCCAGGGGTAGTAAAGAATAATACTATGCTATTACCTATGTTTTGAGGTCAAATGGCCATTCTATCCTACTTTACTTCAATTTTGTTTATAGGACGATGGTGTAGGCAGTAGGCAGGCATCAAGCATTCAACGCTTTGTTCAGTTGAAATTATAATATGTTGAATGAATGCCAAAGGGTAATTCTTTCGGGCGTAGACAGGTGTAGACGGCGGATGGAAAGTTACCCGAGATGAAGGCAACTTGAGAACGGTTATAGCAGTTTCTGATGTAACCGCTAACAGGTGTCAATGTTGGAAGTTTGTGTGTCTGTTGGTTTTGGCACCTTTAAGGGACAACTACTGAACCGATTATGTTGGAACTGGTTTATATATTTTTGGAATATTTACAGGTGCTTGTAGTGCTTGTAGTAAGCCCGCAACCGTATTGTTTATCTCCCTCCTTACTTATAAACGATGATTAACAAATGACTAAGTTATCTTACGTTTGTTTATATCTTTTAGCTTAGCATAGCGCCTATGATCCTGAGTTATCCACTTCACTACATAGAATAAAACAAAGTCGCTTCCCGCTGTCTGTCACTATGTATACTTAGATGTTTAAAACTAACTTGCCCTAACGACCCACTGCTTAACGTGCCTTCCGAAGCACGGAGGAACTCGAGATAGCAAAAAAATTGCCAATTAAATTTATCGGTCACCCATCCAATTAATGACCGCGCCAAACGTTGCTTAACCTACCCGACCATTTAAGAGGCCTATGAGCTATAGTAATACGGGTAGAGCACAAAAAATGAAATGGACCACCCCAGATAGTGATTCTTTACGTACTTATATGCACGTGCGATGCGTGCCTAAGTGAGGTGTGATTTACAAGTTTCGACTATGACGGCTAAAAGAGCAGACGTGGTTATAGACATCGGTCGATAGCTCGTATATATGAACCATTTCCACTAGACCCATGAAATAGATCCATATGGATCAAGTGGGAAAATCCTACTTACCTATAATAATACATAATATACCTAATCTTAATTATTACAGAATAAATAAATAGTATAAGTACTTACCTATATTAATAAATAGGTAAAACTTTGTGAGTATGTGTGTGTTTGTTGCTCCTTCATACGTACAAGAATTGATAAAGCTATTGGAAATTAATCTTAGAATATAAATATATATAGCTATACAAAAAGACTACCTTTTGCTCAATTGAACTCCTTAGAGATCGGGTGTGTATGGGGTCCACTAAGATCTTTGGGCCCAAGCCAACCTCACCTGCTAGCTTGGTGCACCTGCCGATGAACGGACGAGGCTCTGGCGCAGACTTTCCCTTCGGGGTTGGGAGGTCAGACGGCAGTCGCTCCCGTAAAAGTCAAAATCAGCCAAATCTACAATGGAAAACTTTTAAAGAGATTGCCACAGATATATTATTTACAGAGATATATAGATTGCCACGGATAGGGCGCCGCCGCATAACGGCGCGCAGGAGCTTCTTTAAAGTGGCAAGCGTCCAACTCTCCTGAAGATCGCGACGCGTACAGGTCTGCCAAACGTGCCACAAAGAGAGCAGTAGCCAGAGCCAGACGGGACCACTTATAGCCATTGTACGATAAGTTGGAAACGTCTGAGGGGCAGAAGCTTATTTATAAGTTGGCACGTTCTAGGATCAAAGCGGCACAGGATATATCCAAGTGCCGCAGTGTAAGTCATCCGAGATGCACACGAGCAGCCCCGTGGATGCTCATGTATGCTGATGATATTGCGCTAGCGGACTCGGATAAGGGACGGCTTAAAAGGCGTGTAAATGCGTGGAAAGAGTCGCTTGAGAACGGCGGTTTGCAAATTAAACGTAGCGAAGACCGAATACTTGGCTAGCAATACCACAGATCCCACACCTGTCTGCGTAGACAGTCACATGGTCGAGCGGACAGACCGGTTTAAGTACTTGGGATCTGTGCTTCACGAGTACGGCGACATCGATTGTAACGTCAAGTCCCGCATTTCGGCAGCTTAGGCCAAGTGGCGAGAGGTAACTGGTGTCATCTGTGACCCAAAAATGCCGGTTAAACTGAAGGGACAGGTCTATAAAACGATCATTAGAACTGTCCTTTTGTATGGTAGTGAGGCGTGGCCATTGCTTGAGCGACTCTCGAAAGAGATGCAACCGGGAACAACGCTCGGATGATGATGAACTCCTTAGAGATCGGAACTAACGAAGGTGAAAGCGCGGGGCGCTGCTAGTAAATCATAAAACAGATACGTAGGCCGGCGCAGCCAATCAATAAGTCGGGTCAAAATAGTTGCACACAGACTAGGCGATTTGCGGTTACGCCTTGATTCGCTGTCTGGATTGCCTACACATGAAGGATTTAAATTTTTCAAATTCATTTTTTCCCTAACTCTTTGAATTTCAATATTAACACCTGGAGTTCACTAACTAATTATAGAATTCTCTGATACTTTGAATAGGCGGTTACATATTGAATGAATCATAAACACAATTAGTTATTTTACTGCAAGAAAGGGGTGCTGTGAAGAGCAGAGCACCCTTCCTTGTGTGAGTTGTGCGGATGATGCCGCCCCTTCGATATCTACTTGTTATGGTATTAATTTGGTCCTAATTAATTTGGGACGAGATATTTTTATTTTATTTCATCCTACTAGCCTCAGTTTTGTCTAACTCAAGGATTTGAATTGAACAAAATGTGTTAGAATAGTGTCTAAAATGTATGCAAATATAATAATGTGTAGTTAACATAGTTACTTTTTCCCGGGTCTTAATCGCGCGCATACGCGATTAAGATCCGGGAAAATGTATAACTATGTTAATAAATCGTGTAAATTTAAAAAGTTCAATACTTTTTAAATTTACACGATTTACTGTGTTGTCTGTAGATCCAAGTAGGTATAACACCTAAAATATTATTAAAAAACACTTGTAAACAACACACAGCGCCATCTAGCTCCATGGTAAGCTACTAATGTAAGTTATGGTGACTAGACACCGGAATCATGCAGATACTCCTATTTGCACAGTACCTACGATAATCGAATCACTCAGCATCTTGGAGACAGGATGTCACTTGCAACACAACACCATGCATTCACAAACTTACATTTACAGTTCAAACTGTTTACATTTACCTCTATAGCTAGAGGAATACGGGTGAGATTGCCATGGTTGTTAGTTAGTTGGTGTTAAAATGAAACCTGGTTAAAGGACATGTGTATTGAGTGTTCGGTTCTTGATCGATCTCGATCACACGTAGCTCCGATATTTCACAGGATGTCATGGATTTATAAGAACCTAATTTAGATAGAACTCTCCGTGCTCTATTTTACGATCAGCCAGACGACCTTTGTGCTGGCTTTCGGCTGCAATGTTGGAGTTTGCGGGTTCGATTCTCGCTGGGGACAGGTTTATGCTTGGATATTTTCTCTAGTCGGGGTGTTTCCATTTCTATAATATGTATTTACGAAAGAAAAACATATCTAAGTATTATATTAGTTAACTTTTTAAATTCACACGATTTGTTAACATAGTTACCGTAACACAAACTTAGTAGCTGACCACGGGACTAGATGGCGCTGTATATGGTTCACAGAATTTATATTTTATTTATTAGGGAAAGTGTAACTATTACATCAGTTGGCTATTCACCAAACCATCTTTGGGATGTGTAGACTAGGAATCCTCTAAGAAACAGATTAAAAGGTTGCGTGTAAGATATCAGTTTTAGCGATAAGGCCGCCCATTGTACTTCTGTTATAATTAAATAAATAAATTTAGGAAATCAGAAGGGAAAATAATTAAAAAAAAAACATTAATCACACCTAACTTACTTATTTACTTAATTTTACAACAATTTTAACCTTAAAAACGAAATAACTAATCACTAAACAGTAATCACAAAATAAATTAATTACTAAGAAAATTATAGCACGCAAAAATTAATAGGAAAAAGAAAAGGCAATTTGACTCCTCAAACGAACATAGGTTCTTCCTACTTCTGCACTCAACGGAAAATTACTCTAAAATGAGTGCGCAGGCGCTTATATAGGCAATCCGGGCTTCTCCCACTTGCATCCCCTCTGCTGGCGAGTGTGACGTCACTTTTCCGCTAACACGGCCTCTCCTGACTGGAGGACGTCCTCGTTCTCCTGTGTGGCTGCTGAAGCTCTGGAGGTGCCAGGTACGGGCTCAGTCGTCACCCCGTCAGAAACCTCGGCGCCGTCAACGGCTCGCTCAGGCGTGGACTCCGCATCGTTATCATTGCTATCTGCGCCTGGGAACATAAACATCACCTTGTTTATGAAAACTGAAAACAAATCTTTAGTTTTTTTTTATTTTACTCTTTAGATTTGTACACTCAAATCATAGGCACTACGTTAGCATAGTTCACACAAATACCAGAGAGGAAGCACTACGTTAGCTATCTCTGATAACGAGAAACAGAGGCACTACGTTAGCGTAATTCTCACATGTACATGACATAGGCACTACGTTAGCGTATCACGTGTACTCCTCCATATTTGCATGACATAGGCACTACGTTAGCGTATCATTCACATGTGTACTTGTACAATGGTACAAGCACACCCACCCTCGAAGTAAGCAGCGCACGTCTCCGGAGTCCATTCCCCGCGCCACGGCTTCATAAACTCGGCCGCGGCTTGCGTCGATTTTCCATAAGAGCCAGCCAGCAGTTGCAGCTCGTATCGATCGTGGGGAAGAGCCTTGACTACGCGGTAGGGTCCGCGCATGCCAGAGTCGAGCTTGCCAGTTGACTGCGCCTGTTTTATGACAAAAACAAGTGAATTAACTTCAAATATTCGAGGGGATTTTCGGCCAGCGTTTACCGTTGCATTCTGTTGTTGCCGATTTATAGCTTTATAGATTAAACGTTCCGAAGCCCGTTGTCTGTGCATCTCTCTCAGTGCCTCACGATTTGGGTGAGAAGTTTCCAGGGCCACGTCACGCACCAGGTGTCGTATAAGGGGTGTGGCTGCTTCTATGCCCACCAACAAATTTAATGGCGAAAGCTGGGTGGTTTTCTGTTATATTAAGGACTAGTTGCGACCGCCACATAACATCTGCCCACTCGTTCTGTCGATGATTGCACTGTATGCGAATCATGTTTAATAGTGTTCGACAGTAGCGTTCTACCTGCCCGTTCGAATGGTGCATCTCAGGTGTAATAAGATGCAAGTCAATGCCTAACTCTGTTAAGAGGTTTGTGAAGTCTGAACTTTGAAACATTCTGCCTCTGTCTGCTACTATTAATTTTGGTGTGCCAAATAAAGAAATAACAATCGTAAAAATTCGTTTCAGTTCGTTAGCATCCTGACCAAACATGGGGTACAATAAACAAAATTTAGAAAAGGCGTCTACTACAATAAGAACATATCGGTAACCGTTTGACTGAGGCAATGGACCTAATGCATCTGCATGAATGACCTCAAAAGGAGCACATGGCTTTTCCCAAGAGTGTATAGGTTGATGTGGGGCTCTAGGGACCTTTTTATGTGTTAAACAAACAAGACAGTGACCGACATATTTTTGGACAAACGATTTTAAAGAAGGGAACCAAAAATGTTTCCTTATAAGTTCTAACGTCTTATCAACACCAAGATGATCGTGCTCATCATGAAAAATTCTAAGTAGGCTAAGCCTGTGTCCTTTTGGTACAAAGCACAAAAATCTGGATTCTTCTCCAAAGGGAGAGTATTTGTAAAAGAGCAAATCATTTTTGTGTAGGTAATGAGTAGAGTCTAGTTGTCCGTCTGTCAGTTTTTGAATGAGTTGTTGAGTTTCTTCATCGGCAGCTTGTGCTATTCGAGCCCAATTCTGCTGTCTACGTACCTCGCAAACGTTAACAGGATTTCGGCTCAAATAGTCAGCGTGCTCCATCGAAGTACCTTTAAGGTACTCTAGGGTAAAATTAAAGTCCTGCAGGTACATCCACCATCTGGCCACGCGAGGTAGCAAATCTTTCTTTTGCTGTGTAGATTTGAGCGCATTACAGTCAGTTACCACTTTAAAGTTAAGCCCAACCAGATAGTGTCTGTAGTGCTGCAGAGCTTTAACGACCGCCAGAGTCTCGAGCTCATAGGAATGATACCTAGGCTCGGCACCCTGTGTTCTCTTGCTAAAGTAGCCTACTGCTCGTTTATAACTGTTCTCGTGAATCTGAAGAAGCACCGCGCCATAACCAATCGAACTGGCGTCCGCGTGGACTTCGATCGGCAAATCAGGGTCATAAATTGCCAGTATAGGCTCACTTGTTAGGTGCGCGATTATGTCTTGCCGTGCTTCTTCCTGTTCACTTCCCCAAACGAACAGTACACCCTTTCTAGTGAGTTTTGTAATCGGGACAGTGCTAGCGGCGAAACCCGGTATATACCGACGAAAATAGCTGGCCAGACCTAACAATTGGCGAACTTGCTTAACCGTCTTAGGAATAGGGGACTCAACGAGTGCTTTTATTTTAAGTTCGCTCGGCTGTACCTGACCCTGGCTTATCGTGCGTCCTAGATACTCAATTTGTGTTGACAAAAATGAACATTTTTTCAAATTTATAGAAAAGCCAGCATCAGTCAGCGTTTGGAGCACATCGCGCAGGTAAGTAAGGCCCTCGTCAATGGTGTTACTTAGAATGAGGACATCATCAATGTACACAAGGGTTTTACCAGATTCCAATTGTCGGCGAAGGGTTTTGGACATTATCCGTTGATAAATAACTGGGGCATTCGCTAAACCATAGGGCATTTTTAGGTACTCATAGTGCCCTTCCGGTGTAACGAATCCCGTGAGCGGTATTGACTCTTTGTCCATTGGAATCTGATGAAAGCCTGTGGCCATGTCGAGGCTAGTGAAAAATTTATGTTTCCCAAGTCGGTCAATGTGATCGTCGATCAATGGCAAAGGAAAACGATCTTTAGTGGTGATCTCATTCAGTTTGCGGTAATCAACGCACATGCGGTCCGATCCGTCCTTCTTTTTCACGAGAAGAATCGGACTCGCATATTCAGACTCCGATTCACGAATGATGTTGTTCTTAAGGAGCTCTTGAATGATCTCACGAACTTTCAAAATTTCTGGTAGCGAAAGTCTATAAGGCCTATAATTAACTGGCGTGTCAGTATTTAATCTAATTGACATGCTACCAGTATTGACTGTTGTAGCTGCTGTTCCAGAAATAAAGAATTTTGAAAATTCGTTAATCAATTCAAGCAGTCCTTCCAGATCTCGCCCACACAAAGACGTTTTAATAGGAATATCGATAGTTGACGAAGCGCACATAACGGCATATGTAAGGCGAGGCTCACAGGTCAAGTGTTGTTGATCTCTAGTACGAACATAGGTAACCCCCTCACGGTTCAGTACATCAGTACCAACAATGATAGGGGTGTTCATAAATTCCGGCGACACTGCATGCAAGTCCACTTCCAGAGTAATCTCGTCAAATTCTATTGGCAGTGTAACATAGTAGGTAGACTCAATTTCTTGACTACCAATACCTCTAAGAACCCTGAAGGCAGGCTTGCGTGCACATTTGAAATGTTTCAGTAACAAGGAAGAGATCAGTGAAATACTTGAACCACTATCTATGAGTAGGTACATCAACAGCTATGCCCTGTATGACCGCAACAACAATATCGCTACGTCGACTCAAGATTTTCACGACAAAAGTTAACATTATTCTTGGTATTAGATTCGGACTTTTGCTTAGCGAAACAAGTTTCGATCCTATGGCCTAGTTTTTTGCAAAAACTACATGGGTCCAGTTTACTGGTACTTGGGACAGAACTAATCTTTTCATTGTTTTCACTACCTTTAAAATTGTTAGGAAAAGGCTTAGAACGCCTATTACAGGTAGATGACTTATGGCCTTGTTTTCCGCATACAAAACATGCACCGTCTTCAAATTTACGCTTACGAAAATTTCTATCATGGCTAGATTTTGGAAAACGGTCGTTATTTGAGGTATTAGCAATTTTTGAGTTTGATTTGACATAGATCGAAAGAAATTCCACTAATTCGTTCGGCATTAGTTTTGAATTTGTAGCAGAGGCACGAATTTGAGGATCCGTAATACCCCGTATCACAATTGCAGAAATTAACTCCTCACTTAACCCCCTAACCCCCTAACTATGCGAAGTCTCAGTAGAGACCGACGAGCGTAATCCGCATACGTCTGATACCTATCAGAGTTGGTACTCATCACTTCGTACAAAATATTCGCAACGTCAGGCTTCCTAGGGCACAGAGGTTTAAATTCTCTTTTAAAATTACTCCAGCTCCGGTCACTAGTGACCCACTTATTGAGCCATGTCCTAGCGTCACCTTTAAGACAATTCTCAATGCGAGATAAACACTCATTATCGCTCCAGTTATTTGAAACCTTTGCACGGTCAACTTCCTCGCACCAGGTGCCTATATCGTTCACACTAGGATCGAAGTTGGAAATAAAATAGTGTTGGTTAGATCTCACCGTAGTATTGATGGATCGTATGGCGTCAATCAAACGATCAGTTGCGTTGTTGTCGCGGTCAGTAACCGCACTCACGGAACGCCCGGGTGAAGTCTGGGCGGCCAAGTAGTGACGACCTGCATCATCTCGAGCCACTGTCGCGGCCTTTGCAACCGCGCGCTGCGGTGGCGGCGGCGGCGTTAGCGTCGCTCGCGGCGGCGTCGCTTGTGATGCAGCGCCCGGCTCCAGAGGTGCTCGCGGAGACAGGCACCGTTGCTCCTCAAGTGCTGACAATCTGTTAATGATTTGTTGCATTTGTTGCGTTAATAAGTTGTTAGGAGAACGGCTGCGAGAAAGGCTTGGTTCACGACGGCTAGAACGCGCATCGCGGTGTCTAGGACGAGATTCGCGACTCCTAGTACGTGAAGTCCTAGTACGACGGTTAGGATGCAACTCGCGGCTTCTAGAGCGTGAATCGCAACGAGAAGGACGTGATTCGCGATTTCTAGAACTTTTTCTTGCACGTCTGTTACCAGGCATCCTTTCTTTTTGTTCTTTACGAGTTAAGTAAAAGAAACGTGTAAAACAAACAAACAGTAAGTAGGTAGGTATGTGGATATCAACAGAAAATAACTATTGGTTAGCGGTACCCAAAGTTGATCGTTTTAGTAAATAAATCGGAACGTACTCACCAGAAACCACTCAGATACACTTACACACGACCACTTACGTACACTGGTACCACGTAGTCCAAAAATTCCATGAATTGTTTACGAAAAAAAACAGTTAAAATTTCAAAAATTTAAAACGAAAATTTATTTGAAGCGCCAAACTGCCTTATATTATGCTCAAAGCGGACCGGGACGTGAATTAAGCTATCCCACTTCTGATTTTAGGAAATCAGAAGGGAAAATAATTAAAAAAAAACATTAATCACACCTAACTTACTTATTTACTTAATTTTACAACAATTTTAACCTTAAAAACGAAATAACTAATCACTAAAAAGTAATCACAATCTGAATCACAAAATAAATTAATTACTAAGAAAATTATAGCACGCAAAAATTAATAGGAAAAAGAAAAGGCAATTTGACTCCTCAAACGAACATAGGTTCTTCCTACTTCTGCACTCAACGGAAAATTACTCTCTAAAATGAGCGCGCAGGCGCTTATATAGGCAATCCGGGCTTCTCCCACTTGCTAGCCCCTCTGCTAGCGAGTGTGACGTCACTTTTCCGCTAACAATAAATAAATTCTGTGAACAACACACAGCGCCATCTAGCCCCGTGGTAAGCGACTAAGCTTGTGTTACGGTGACTATATTAGTTAAGTATAACTTTAATTTCTGTGTTAATTTATTTTCTCTGTCCTATTCTTAATTTGGGGGCACGGTATTGCCCGCTCACTTCCGCGGTTTCATGCCATTATTGGTCAGAGTTCCATCTATATGACACATGAAAGTCTTTACAGGATGTGATCTATTTTAGAGTACGCAGGTGCTGTGAGTTGCTTTGTTTGCTACAAGTTTGTAGTTGGTTAATTGTTGGGGGTTCGTGTTGCACCTCCGTGGGAGTTAGACCTTCAACTCTGACGACCTCTGTGGCGCGGTGAACGAATACCCAACTGCAATGTAGAAGTTTGCAGATTCGGTTCCACTCAGAAACAAATATGGATGCTTAAAAATGTATATTTTTATTTTTCTAGGACCCAGTATTGATATGAATGTCTGGGAATGAATGGATAAAAGGTAATCTAATATATAAAATTTCCATGTCACAGTGTTAGTTACCGTACTCCTCCGAAACGGCTTGACCGATTTTTTTTTAAATTTTGTATACGTATTCAGTAGGTCTGAGAATCGGCTACTATCTATAATTTATAATATAAGACAAAACAACGTTTGCCGGGTCAGCTAGTATATAAATAAATATTGCAGGACGTTGCAAACAACTCCATTTAGCCCCAAACTAAGCAACTAAGAATATTATTTAATTACGGGATTACCAATTTGTTTTTTTATAGGGAATTGCAATCACGAGATAATAGTAATAAGCAACTAGGCTTGTATTATGGGCACTAGATAACGAATATACTACTTTTTTTGTAAATACATACATACAGAATCACCTAGAACTAGAAACAAACATACTTATTCTATTCTATTACACTGAGGAATCATGTTTGAAAGTTTCCTTTGCGAAAACAATGGTCGGCCCGTGGGTCTCTTCGAGTATCTACCTTATAGACAGATGTATGTAGCCGTGTAGCCTCGGCATAGAATAGAGCTACCGCATTTCTTCCCACACTACACATTTCGTTTAGTGGTGAGCCACACCACTATATCAAAAAAAATCCCGTGGACGTCGTAAAAGGTGACTAAGGGATCTGGGGGAGACAAGGAACCTGGAATTTTCCCCTCCGTGGTGTCAGGCAGACTGCCAAATCCTTCTGCAGTAGGTGTGGTCACTGTGGTCAATAATGACTTAAGGTCTCGTCCCGGACGAAACGTGTCAATTTCTACATACTGAAATCCTGTCCCATCCGACGGGATTATTGTATGTAGAAATTGACACGGGACGAAAAATATGCAGTTACGAATGCAAAGACCTTTACTAACTGTGCCAACCCCAAATAACTTGGGGTCTTAGCGGACCTCGGATTCCCGAGAGGGAAGCAACCGGGAACATCGTTCAGATGACACTTTTTACACAGGTGGATAAACAGACAGATGAACGATATCATTTTTACTAGGTTCGACTTCTATGTGACTTCTTTGCTTAGCGATGACGTGCTACGAAATTCGTAGCACATAGGTTTCGTAGTTAGTAATAGAAAAAGTTGTAGCTGCTTATAGGAAATCGCTTTTTTATCCGACTGCCGAAGGAGGGTTGTGTTTTTTGAGCGTATGTATGTGGGTGGGCGAGTGAGCGGGTATGTTTGTATGTATCCAACTTTCGTTTGTCACTTTCTGTAGTTACCTTCGGATACCGTATATGGGTTTGGAGTAAGATATTATAAGTCTGTGACTATTTGACGACGTGTGCGTCGGGGTAAAGCCCGACTGCAATGCAGAAGGTTGCGGGTTCGATATTAATGCATAAGCATAAGTTTTATATGTATCTTAGGTATGTATTTACAAAAAAAGTATAATATGCAGTATATCCGTTATCTAGTACCCATAGTACAAGCCTAGTGCTTAGTTTGGGGCTAGATTGCTCTGTGTGCAACGTCGTGCAATATTTATTGATTTATTATTATTGTTCTCAGAAAAGGCTGAGCCGATTTTAAAACGGTTTTTGCGTGGAATAGGTCTCATTCCTGAGTATGTTCTTATTACTTCTTTTACAGGTTTTAACGGTTTTTATGGATTACTTAACACCACTGGAAGTATAATTATAGATATTTCATATCGTAGCGATCTCGCAGACTTTGATAGCCTTAGTAATAAACATGGAGTAACTTCGGAGTAATTTTCTCCGACGGAAAACGTCGGAGTAATTTTACCACTTTTCTTGACTGTCAACTGTGAAAGTTCTTGTCACGGAAAAAGACATGTTCTAACTACTCCGACTTTACTCTAAGTTATTAATAAGGCTTTGATAGTTCAATTGAAACTTGTCAATTAATATTGGCCTAAGAACGTTTATTTAAAGTTCGTGGCGAAAAGTTTTAGACAGCTTTCGCAGATGCCTGGTTTTTACTTCTAGTTCGAAACGTTGTTTGGTTTTTCTTTTTGCAAGAATGTGTTCGTCGACAAACCCACCGAATGGTTAGTGACGGGAGAAAGTGCCAAGAGATGTCGCTTTTCTCTATTTTATTATTTTAAGTTGGCAAGTTACTTTGTTTAGAAAATTATATTTTTTGTCCAATAATAAGAAAATAGTGAGTTTCGTCATGTCATAACTACTACTTATAAACGAATACTTACTGCAGCTGTTCGCTACTGGATCGTGTCAACGCCATGCACTGCTTCGAATTTACTGACAGCCTCTGTGGCGCGTCAGGCTAAGGCCCGACTGCAATGCAGAAGGCAGCCTTCTGCACTGCATCGCAGGGTTCGATTCCCGCCTGGTGCAGGTATTTATACTTAAAAAATAATATTTGTTTCCGGTCGGGCTGGGTGTTTTCTATGTATCACCATTATGTACCTATGTCTATATCCCTTGTGATCGTGCTATATCTCAGACTACATCGTCACTTTCAATCTGGTGCGAGGGTGGTCAAACGCTGCATGTCTAATAAAAATCTGTGCTTCAAAGGTTTGAGGAGTTCATGAGGAGCCACTCCCGACTGAAGTCCTAAGTTCAGAGGAAGTGGTTGAAATTTCAATTACAAACCCTAAAAGTGAACTAAATAAAATCGTTTAAAAACGATTGATCATAACGTGTGCTTCTAAGTCCTACCTACCTACAGATTGAATTGAAAAATGTATTTCCAAAATTCGGCTTTTAATTTACCACCTAGTTTCAATTAAGGACGTTGCATTTGTTTGACAGAGTTAGTGACTCAGGGTGGGTTCAAATCTCGCCGAGAACACTTAATTTCAGAAAACCATTTTTCGAAATACTTACGCCCTTACTAATCCACGATCCCTAAGGGGTGAATAATTACATAATTGATTTGTTTTTGTGTCCAGTTTAAAATTAATTAATTCACACCTTAAACATCGATATTTTATTAGTAGGGAGATAAGTAATTATATTTATATTCTCCTACATAGCTTTTGTATAATCTTATTCTTGTGATTAATATTTTAACCCCTTTAATCATTAAGATTTATGAATCCTTAATTAGTGAAAATAATATAGGTACTTTGCGTCAGTCTGCCATTTTTAACGGAGCAGAAAATGAAAGTTTCACCAAAACCGGTTTAATAAACCTTCATGAATACTAGGGTAGGTATATGTGTAATTTAGAAATAAAAGAAATCAAATCGAAAGTTATAGTTTATATTAGATTTATAATAAGATATGTAGTCTACAAAATTTCACAAATTTTCACAACGTTATTTGAACCTAAAGCGTCTACCCATTTTATTTATGAAAATAAAATGATCGAAACCTCGGATACCGTCATCTAGACGAATCGACGAGACAAACGAGTACGTGCGACGAGGGCTGATTTTACGCAACATTATTTTTCAAAATATAATCTAATAGGCAGTACTTTATTCTCGCATATCTCTTTACATGAGTAACGTCAAAAACTAATAACGGTAAAAAAATAAAAAAATATCAATCCATAAAGTCAGCCCCCCGTGACAAACGCAATCAATCAATCAAACAATCAATCGATCAAGAACTCAACAACAATTTTCCGGTACATTAAATATACATACAAACATTACATTTATTATATTATCGTTATATTTAACTAGAGTTATACAGAATAATGATTCCTATGAAATATAATTATGCATTTTTTTTAAATTTATTCAATAATATAATAATAATACTTAATATAGTATAATGTAATGGTTAGTTAATGTGCTACAGGCTACCATACTTTATAATAATAATGAATGAGTCGTATTTATTTCTTCATTATCAATTACTTTAATTTTATTAGTCGAATATCTAGAAACTAGACGAACAGCAGCCTCGGCCCGACGCGACTGCGCGGGCGCTCACAATCAATCACAAATAAACATTGTCAACACATAAAATAATAATCAATAATAATCAATAATCATACAGATAAAAATCATTCATAAAAACATTACAATAAAAATCTAAACATTAAAACACACTTAAAACAAACATTATATTAATATTATCATAATCATAGTGTGTACGTATGTATAATATCATTTTAAGCGAAAAATCGTATAGTCAAAAATAATATGAGCATGGGTGTAGCGGGGGAGCGGACGTGACGCGGCTAGCGCGCTCTGGCGGCGTCTAGCTACACTACGCGGAGTCTCATCTCACGATACCTACTATATTATAGTCTAACAAACAACGCGGTCGAGCGACCGACCGACCCATTACCTATCATTGTACTACTGCCATCGCTCCGGGGGCGCTCGCTCGTCGCTCGCCGCTCGCCGCGCCGCGCGTGCCACACGCGAGCGGGGCGGAGGAGCGCACCACCACACAACCATCACGTACCGTAACGTACCATTACCTACAACATACACTAAACAACACACTCAACAAGCAGACCGCGAACGCCGCTCCCCGCGCCGCCCGTCCCTCGCTTATTATATTATAATAATAATATCTTAATACTTTACGCTATTACGTTAGGTAAGCTTTATAAATTTTCGATTTTTTTTTTCATTTATTATGCTATCAATAATAATAATTATACAACTTTTTTTAAATTTTATGCATTTTTTTTCGAAATTCTATCGTAACTTATTTCGATTCTCTCTGCGGCGTGCGAGCGCTGCGCGCGCTCGACGACCTAATAAAAAACGTTCATAATAAGAAAATATATCGTGAACAACTCTGCCGACTTACGATAGGTACGGCGCGGCGGACGGGCCGTGCCGGCGAGGCGCCGACTTTTGGCACCAGGATTTCGATT
>OY292403.1:13090530-13146562 GCA_958496205.1 Idaea biselata | reverse complement strand
TTACTTATGATTTATGTATTATTCTAAAGATTAAAATAACTAAAGATTCACATTGTGCACACATTTATATGTAAGTTGGCGCCCAACGTGGTACAAAAACTTCAAGGGCACGTTAATTGGGTTGCGGTTGAAAAAGTGTACAACATTATTTATTTTAATACCGTAAACAATGAATATTTCGTGCTGTGCAGAGTCTCTACGGATTTATACTGGCGGCATTGTCGTACCGTCCGCATCCTCCCCCACCCCTCGGCCGGTTGTGAATAAGTAAGTCAGTCAGTCGGCGTGAGGCCACCGAGCTCCGTGCACACCGAAACCACAATCATAAATAACGAAAATGTATTCAGATTATAAGAGATTCTATTCTTCCTGTCGAGTGATGATATCGTCGGTGTAGATTTATTATATTACATGATCCGGATGTTAGTATAGTGCTTAGAATTTACTTATTCAGAGAGCGGCACGTGTAACCGCTCACAAACACGATAGAAAACTTTGTCTTGCATTATCACGTGGGTATCGTAATCCTCCGTCTCACTCGCACACCTCACCCCAATGCGGCAAAACGTCGCTTCTCCTGCGAGATCTTGACTCTTTGAGACGTTATTGTGACGACCTAGATACGTCTCACAAATTCAATAAATAAAAATTGTTTTCACATTGAAGATGTCTTTGTTGAATAATTGAAAATGTTGTACTCTATCGTTACTAGTAGATCATCAATATATAACTAATTGGTACGGTAAACTAAATAGTAAATGATCGTTTATTGGAAGCGAACGCCCTATTCGCGGAAGGTATTTTCCCGAAATACTGTCCATCGAGTAATGGGAAAGCCCTTAATTGCTGGTAGTTTATGAATCACGAGGCATCGACCCGAACGTTCACCTGACGATAGGTAACCGAACACCCCGTGATGTTGACATATCGGGGGGTGATCACCATTCAGCCCCATTTAAGAATGTTTGTTGGACGGAATGGAGAAATCGAAAATAGTAGTGGTTTATATTTTTCTTTAATCCATTATAGATTAGCGATTGACCACTGTCCCACAAGATGGAAAGTGTTGACGCGAAGAGAAGAAGACTGCAGTAAAGAGTTCCGATTCATCAACTGCACCGGCCTACGCAACGGAACACGGCCTAGTCTGCATGGCAAAACAACTTAGCGCGATGAAAATCCGCGGCCGAAGTCTTCCCCTTTTTTAATCCGGGACATTGCCGTAGCCATTGTTAAATCCCACCATTACCCTCACGACTTCACGCGATGCTTAGACCTCTATATCGTATTGAAATGATTGCTTTACTAACTGGGTCACACGCAACTTTACGTTATCCCCCTTTATCATAAAAAATAAGTGTTGATATTGTCTCGGAGGCAAAATACGCGCTATGGAGATGGTATTGATAATATTCGGGGTTGGCGGTGTGCCAGGAACTTGGCGGTTTAAGCTGCGGATGGCTAAGCAGAGATACCTACTGTGAATTCAGCTTAAACTGAACTTAAACTACATAATTCAGTGCATTTAAAGAGCCAAGAATGTGGAAAATGTAGGAACTTTTATATATCCGAAGCAGTAAAAGCACTAACAGTTTTAAGATAGACACCCGAATTAATCGATTGCGCTTTATGTCTCTTTAGCGATTCAAGTTCTTAGGTGACCCCGATTTATAATTTGGATATAATTTTCAAATTTTCATTGGGTAACTATCCATTCTTTAGACATCGCTTATAAGGAAGTCATTTATTTAATTTTGTGTAACACAATTTTGTATGTTTCTTTTGTTTTTAATATTAGGTTTTTGTCTAAAAAAAGCATATTTTAAACTACCTATCCGTATTAAATACTTATTTTTTACAATGGTTGGGGGATGAAACCGCGTAGATTTCGCGGTAAATCGAACATGGGTACGCAGTACCGGCCGCCCCGACTGCCGGCGTAGGCCACTGCACTCGCTCCGATCCGGGTCAGTGCCCCCTCGCAACCCCCATCGCATTGTGACGTCACAATACGCAGCCTTACCTACTTCGCTATTATGCTCTCCTGGTACCGAGACGGGTTTTAATTTAAAAAATGGTTTTTGTTTTAATGGTTTTGTGCAATTAGGTCCAGAAAAATTGCTTTTATACAGAACTTGTAACATTGAAATTGGATTTTGTTTAATGTTTTATTATGTTATTTAATTTAGTTGTATGTTGCAGTTTTACCCGCGTAAGTTTTGACCACGTTGAAGGAGAAACAAAATATGTTCATCATACCTACATCATAAATTAAAACTATGTCAGAGCCCGATCTGTCCCTTCAGTCAACAGAGCCGATTGTATGAGTATAGATTTTCATCCCTAAGTTCATTGACCTCTCAACGACGCAAGGAAAACACGAAACTCTTGGAAAATGTAGTTTCGAATGTTTTCGGATAATAACGCCATCCGTCTTGTGGCCCCTGTCTTGAGACAACTTATTCTGAGGATAAATATTATGGTTGTGAATAATTGCTTCTCTATTGGAGATCTAGTATACAACAGCAAGAAAAAAATGTATTCTATCTTTACATATTATTATAAATTAAGTCCTCTGCCGCCTGTCTGTCAGCATAGGTATAATTAATTTGTCAAGGTTTTATGTAAATTGACTAAAAATTAAAAAGTACGATTGTTATGTTTCATCCTTTATACATTTTGTAACAAACGAACTGGGTTTAATTTTTGAACATGTACAATGTACAACGGGTACGAGAAGTTATTTTTTTTTCTCCAGAGGCGATAGCATCGTAGAGCTGCCAGTGTCAGCTAGTAAGAAATAAAAATTCATTCTATGAAAGCTACGAGTCTATGAAAATTCTATTACTTGCTACGAAACGATGCTACGAAGTCTACAGCTACGAATAGTCTACGATGTAGGTAGTTTCTAAGTTTAGTTTCAAACTACGTTTTGAATTTCGAAGTTCCATTTTTAATAAACATCAATTTGACGCTACACGAACCAATTAGATATCCGTCTCTTTCTCTCATTAAGACCCTTTTCATCTTATTTCCCGTTCCCTCACCTGTTTACTCAGATTAATTACTTTGATACTTTTTCATTTTACGATACTTTTTTGTTTTATTTTAATAGACTTACTTTTGAGGTTAATCCGGTTAATGTTGATTATTGATATTAAAAAGTTTTATTTGTAAATGCGGAGGTGAGATTAACTTTTTATGGAGATAATAATTTTAATCGGATTTTTTCAAACCTTGTAACATTTTGATCGCCAGCGTCTTTTATAGAAGACAGAATATATTAGCTTCATTCGCCACGTCTTTACTAAGTAGAAGACAGATATACTATAGAAGACTGTGGAATTCATGAAGTTAGGGGTAACTTCCTTAAGATTAATTTTTATGCGAGTGAAGCAACAAAACAGCATCTAGTATGTAAATTAGCAGCGGCACCCGGTTTCACCTGCTTAAGCCTTGAATTAATATAAAGATATACAATGTCGCATTTCAAATCTACTTACCGAGTATTCTTGGAGGCATAGTATACCTAAGCAGTTGATAAACACAAAAACCAACATACAACATTTCATGTCTATACGAATTTGCCTTTATGTAGCGACAGAAGCCTAAAAATTCCTCATAAAAAACCGCGTGGCGACGCTAGTATACACAAAATGGTTCTAAATCGTTCCCTAAATACTGACTGCCTCAGTTTCGACAGGGCAAGAGTTATTTCTTGAAATAAGGAAACCCGTCGTAAGAAATAAGATATATTTTTATTGGAAGTGAGTATATTTTGATAAGTGCCTCTGAGTTATGTTGAATTGGTACGCGAGAGGGCGCTGCGATTGGTAAACGAACAAAATAAGCATTAATGGGAACAATTAGGGGTTATAGGCCTGATGGTAAGTAATGATATGATCTAATATGTAGCAGCCTCATCTAGAAGAAGAAAGATGGCAGTGGAACAAGAGCCAATCCGCATTTTTTACCTAGGTGCATCTAATCTAGATGTTTTAAACATCGCAAGAATAGGTATTAATCCTTGCTATTTAGGGTACTGTAGTGCCCGGGACATATCTCCCTTAGTCGACTATGCCCAGAGGAACTGTAGACTATCTGTAGACCAACCGCGCAAGTGTTGTCGGGTTCAAGCCGACGTCAGCGCGAGATTTCTGACAATACCGCGCCTAAAATGTAATCCGACGCGTCGATATGATGACGCGGGGTCAACTGTCGTTTAACTAAACCTGCAGCTAAATAGACGTCGATTATATGACAGTTGAAATCGATGGCATCGGCTTACAATGGATACAAAGCACTGACCTCCATGTTACAAGTCGCTGGACAGGTCATAGCGCACTGAATTTTGGGCCGATTTGATCTGCGCCATGTTGCGCTGTTGTCGCGCATTTTCTATTGAAAGTGATGGTGACCGTCCACGGAAGAAAACAGCGCAACATGGCGCTCATCAAATCGGCACAATGATCTAATGTCATTTTGTATGGTATACCAATTCCAGCGTACTTGTATAGTTTTCATTTCATTGATACAAAGTCATTCCTTTGCACGGTGTGGATTTCTAAACAGCGCAAATCGACGTCGACATGAATACTTGCACGAACGAGGTAGACTTCAAAGTAAGCTACAGGTCATAATACCACCAATCATACTTGAGTAAAATAACCCAGGAAGACCTTTAAAGGTTTTCCTATATAATGTATGTATCAGTGTCGCAAAATATTGGGTACATCGAAAATGTAAATGGATTCGGATCCCTGAGGCCCAGTGCGAATATAATCGCCATTAAAGAATGAACGTCTAATAAATTAAAATTTTAATGTGTTTACCGAAACGATATCGACAATAATGAACGATAAAGGAGCATGCCCAAAAACAGGCCACTTTTAAACGACTCCAAATTTTGTTCTTAATTATTTTTATTTCACGAGTTAAATTATGTATACTACTTGTTAATATTGCATGTACCTATGTATACTTCGTTTTTTTTAATTGTTAACTATGATTTGACAAATCTTCTGAAGAAACGTCAACACAAAGAACCGAAACGTCGGATCGTAGTCTGTAATAAAAAAAAACAAAGTAGGTATAGTTTTTTTACAGTGAAAATCCTTCATAATATCTAAGCAACGGTCCATTAATACATAAACGGGTACCACACTCAGGAATTACTGTTTTAAAAATAAAACAATCCTGGCGGATTGTTTTATTGGATTCACAATTGGAAAAATGCATTTTTCCAAAACCTATTTTAGTTTTAATGTCCTTTTAATCTTACAAGCAGTCGATGGATACAAACAGTATTTTAACTAAACAAGCTTTATTAATCGGTTTATGATACGGGGGCTATTATCGGTATAAGTACTGTCGCTTTGGTAATAGTTACCAGGCTGACATAAATCATAGGCGTTGTCATAACAACGAGGCCGGGCGGTAGGGTGGCCCGTGCGCTCCCCTAAGGAGGCAGGTTTTCCCGCGCTACAGCTGTTTCTGTATACAACGCCATAGACACCGGGGTTTTCATTGATTTTGCTGTTACGTTGACTTGCCTTGCCGTTCTATTTACATTGTGTACTAAACGGTTATTTCTGAGGAGTGTAGCATTATGTAAGAGTCGCTTGTTTTTGCCATTAAGAGTCCGTTTATATATTTCTTTTTTGAACCATGTTTCTTTACTAATCAATACGATTCATGTTTTTTCTCTTTTAAACGGAGGGAGGGATACGAGTTTGAGTCTCGCTGCGAGTGAATTTTGAGGACGTATTTTTCCTTTGAAATATTCAATTTACTTAAGTGTTTATTCTGAATTTAATGGGTGCACTATTTTACACAATAAGATTAATAATTTTAAAATGATATAAATGATACTGCATTATTTTTGACAAAAAATACGCATTAGTACCTACATCAAATCACAATAAAAACCTTAAGTTAGAGTCTATAAATTTTAATAATATGTAATACCAATACGCCATTTTAGTAAAGAGTGAGTTTTATGAGTAGGGTCCATAATTGCTTCGAAAAGATCGTGATAAAACTTCCAAGATAAAACGCATTCGGTGATCGGTGATCCAGTCACCAGACACATACGTCTCTAAGATGAGTCACTGGAGTTAATCGAAAAAGACAATTTAATAGGAAACGTTAAGCAATGCGGTTAAAGCGATAGTACCAAAGTTGGCCGCGATCCAGATGTGTCTCCGCTTCGGCCGGCTCTCGGAACAACACCAACTATGAACCGCAGTGAACCGGGGAACGTCCAAATGTCAACACGGAGAGCAAACAATATCGAGAAGTTTGCACGATACAAACAGAAACCGATGTTTTTCTATATTGGCAATATTTAAACAAGTTAATTTGTTGGTCAGAAACTTTACGCTTTTTTTTTTGTTATTTTGCTAATTTGCTAACTAACACTCTTAAATGTCAATGCCTTATTAACGTTGAATCAACAGAACATATATCAAATTAAAAACAAAGTAAGCGTTCGTTTTTTTACATTTTGTAGTATGCAACCCTAAAAATCAAAACGAATTTATTTTGATCAAATCCTAAATTACATTGGAGATATTTTCTACACTACGCTTGTACAAATACCGGGATAGCGGACCCATGAAAGCTACTGCTACAGAATTAGGCCTCGAAACTAGAATACATATTACAAAAGTTCCGCCCCCAGAACGCTTCCGATTCCCCATACATATATTCGCCGCTTTACGGTTTATTTTGAAACAAGCAACTAACCCTTCATTTAAGACTAAAAAAAGAAAACTCAACGTGCAAAACTGGGTCAATGTTCCTTTTCTTCAACTCTACAATTTCAGCGTCTTGACCAAAATGACGCATGCGGTAGCGGAGTTTCCTCGCGTGGGGGGTTACGGCGGCGGGGGGAAGTGAGGGGGGATGTTCCGGGGGTAGCCGGGTAGCTTCGCGCCCCCGATCGATACCGGTCAACGACCCCGTGCGGTCCACGACCGGTGCATTGGTCGCCGGAGCTCGCTAACCTACATACATAGGTAGTACGCTAATTACTACGCGCAGATTACTCAAATATTGTTTGTATTTAGGTCACGTCACGCTCGTCAACGCTCGCGGCCCGGTGCCTCGAGATCGGCTACTAATTCTGTGGTAAATTGGCTTTTAATTAATACATCGATACGTGGACTGATAAATGAAAGTATGTAGCCTATTTGGCGTAGATTTAGCGACTTGTTATGTGTTTTATTTCGTAAAGGAGAAACAAAATAGAGAAGCAAGTGGATAGGATTAGAGTCTGTATTACCAGTATGGCAAAGAAGATATTGGAGTGAAATATTAGAGGCGGTTATTATAAAGCCTTCAGGGTAGATGTTGCTTACAGCAATTATGTAATTCTAAGGCAAAAACAGAAATTAATTTTTGGTTCAAAGAAATCTAACTCAAATATCCTAACCTAATTCTCACGATCTTATTTAAATAAACGCTGACAAGAAGCGTTGAAAGCGCAAATCATAATTTTCTTTATAAAAACGTATAAATTAAGGTTACTCGAGGAAATTCTGCACAATGAGAGAAAAAGCTTTCCTGGTGTTTTGGGAACGGCCATTGCACTCGGATTACATAATACCAGGGGTTCAGAGGTAGTCAAGAGGTAGGTACTACGTGCGCCCGCACCGACTCACACACAGATTGACGTAATTCGCTTCCGGAGTGCGAGCTGAATCTTACCTTATGATGATTGTAATAGAAGTCTTTTTGAAGTGGCTGCGGACAGGAGATGTTTGTGAAGAAATGATTAATGGACAAGTCTGGTGGTGGTGAATCGGGGGTAAGAAACGCGGAGTAGGGAAGATCGAACTGAAATTCGCAACGATTCTCTCGCTGATGTAGTTTATTTTATACTGTTGTTTGGCTACTAAATACTAAAATAGTTAACTAATAGTAAGACTAAAAAAAGTTATCTACTTAATAATTAAAATAAAAATCAATCTGACTAGACAACTACAATGGTTGCTCCAATATTTGAACAAGGCGTATTTTTAGAAGGACCAACATTGCCTAAGCTCGTCGGAAACATTAGAAAATGGAACAGTCAAAAATCTTTACAAAGTTCCGCTACGCAATTAGCAAGCTTATTGTTTAGGTAATTGGGTTTAAAATCTTATCAGCCTCTGGAGCTTTTAAGACCTTTTTTCACAACATTTTTATGTATTCTCGCGAAGGCTATTAAGCAATTACAAGTCTTATTACGAAGGTTGTAAATGCTGATTTCGTTTAGGTTAGCGGTCGACTTATAACTTTACGAGCAATGGGGATAGATAGACACGTGGCTCGAGTGAGTGGGAAAGAGGGAGCGGTATGCCGTTTCACTCTGATTACCAGAGATAGTCATCTTTTCAACGAAAGGGAAATTCGGAGACGAGTCTGGGCGATGTTTTGATTAATTTATTGAAATTTCATGTTCGGACTACTTTGAGTAATAATCATGTTGGTATTTAGGTACCTATACTTAACTAATAAAATACGAAACTGGATTATTGAATCGGCTTTATGAAAATGAGATGGTTACGTCACTTTAAGTGGCAAGCAGGGTATTCGCACCGGCGACCTTTTGAGAAAATGGCAAGGTGAAAAAAAGCGGGTAAGCTCTTAGATCATTCATTGCGGCGTCCATTGCCGCTTGCGCTGTTCAAACTAAACGAAGTGGAATTATTTCCTTGGATAATATCTGTTGTTGTTGTATTTTCCTGGATAAGCACGACCGAGGGTTGGACTTAGAACGCATTGCGGAAATACAACTGAATGGATTTTCTTCCCGCGACACAAATATCTCGGTTTTTCATACATAACTAAATAAATATTGTAACTGCGAATAGGTAGTAGGTCTTTCTACATATTGTGACAAAATTTATTCCCTTATTTTTAAAGATACGTAAATATCTATAAGTACCTAAATATCCCGATATTTACTGAGAGTGCCTACCTATAGTAGCTGTCATTCACAAGTATAGTTATTCCCTCATCCAAACTAATACTAAAATGCGAAAGTTTGTCTGTTCCCTCTTCAGTCTTCACGGTCAAACGGTTTGACCGATTTGGATAAAAAAATCCATAGCGATAGTATGATGAATAGAGAGTGACTTAGGGTACTTGTGATCCTGATATTCCCGCGGGATCGGTGAAACCGTGGGACGCAGCTATAAATTATAAGACGAAGGCCGATATGTATGGACTAGGGCATGCAATATCGGAAGGTTTTCAATCTCGGGACGATATCGATATTAAGAGCTCAATCCCGGGATCCCGGGATTGATACTGAGCTTTTAGATATCGTTAAAAAAAGCGAATTTAATACAATAAAAATGTGTTAAATCTAAAATATTTAATATATTTAAGACTCTAGTGGTTTCATTACGTAAATAAGTTACCCCGAGGGCCGCCCACCCCATCATTTTGGAAATATGGCGGACAAATAGCCTAAACCCGAAAGTGTCTAAACTTTCGCGCCAAATTCTAGGCGCACCACTAAAATGTTTTTGGCAGAAAAAAATTGCATGCGAGCTTGTATAAAAAATAATTGTCTTAATAATTGCAATGAATCACGTTACTTTTATTGTTTTAAATATTTTACCAATTCCCTACGCTTTTAAATCTTTACAGATCTCTTCCTCAGGGGTAGACAAATTTGGGTTTAATTTTAATAGTTCTATTCAATCATTCCATGAGGAAAAATATAGCTAAAAACCTTAATTTATACCCAAATAGTAAATTGCTCAAATCTCGATATCGGATCACTCAATCCCGGGATTATAATATCGAACTTTTGAGTCCGAGATCCCGGGATTACGATATCCCGGGATCCCGGGATTCATGCCCTAGTATGGACGCTACGTATTTCAACATTAGACCGTATAGTACTAAGTTGTATGATACACTGGGAAAAAAAACAGGTGATTTTTAGGTTAATTTTGCCGACTTATTAGGTGAAACGCAGACATTCGACTAAGTAGGCTAATTCTACCTAGTGCACTTGGTAAAGCAAAAGTCGGTAAAATTTACCTAGTCCACCCTTGACCAACTTATTAGGTAAACACTATGATTTGGTAATTAACCTACTTATTAGGTAATGGAATATTCATATTCATTATACATGGTAAAATCAACCTACTCACTGGGTATATCGACCCTACTATAAAGGTATTACTAACCTACTTGATAGGTAATATACACCTACTCGCTAGGTAGTTCTAGCTTACTAAATAGGTACCATTAACCTACTCACTTGGTGAGTACATGTTAATGATACCTATTAAGTAGGTTAGAACTACCTAGAAAGTAGGGTAACAGTACCGCGTAAGTAGGTTAGAACTGCCCAGCGAGTAGGTGTATATTACCTATAAAGTAGGTTAGTAATACCTTCATAGTAGGGTGGATATACCCAGTGAGTAGGTTAATGGTACCTATTTAGTAGGCTAGAACTACCTAGCGGGTAGGTGTATATTACCTATCAAGTAGGTTAGTAATACCTTTATAGTAGGGTGGATATACCCAGTAAGTAGGTTAGAACTACCTTTGTTTTTCTTTGATCCCGGCGGCACTGCAATGCCGGGCCGACCCGTGACGGGAGTGGAGCAAGCTCCGAACATCCCGTCGCTTTACAAAAATCAGTTTAATATACTGGTCCTCCAGTGGGGGAACTTTCAGATATTAAGCTGAAAAGAACAGATCCTACACTTTGATCTTAGCCAAAAGGCCAGAAGCGATACTATAGTAAAATGTACGAGCGGTAGTCTATCGACAGAGGTGAATAACGATACCGCGATTCAGAGATACGAGTGTTCATGTTGTCCCGCCATCTATCATCATCATCTATCACTTTGTATTTCTCACCAACTCAAAAGGTTTTATTAACCTACTTAATGGGTAATATTAGCGAAATGACTAGGTAGTGTATATACCAACTTAGTAGGTTGTATTAACCAACTAATTTGTTAGTAATAACCTAAGCGCTATGTAGCCCCCAACTAACCTAATTGTTAGTTACTACCAACCTACTTATTGGGTGAATGTCGAAACTAAAAATACCTAAATTAGGTTTAATTAACCTACTTTTTGGTAAACATACCAAATTAGTCGGTTGCCGATACCTACTAAGTCGGTTATTTTGGGTCTTTATAAAGTAGGTATTTTTAACCTAAATAATAGGTTGATTGTACCAAGCTATTGTGTAATTATTACCAAATCAATAGGTTAATTCTACCTACTTAAAGAGCAAGTTGATAAACCCAATTAGTAGATTATTTTAACCTTAATAAGTAGGTTGCATTTACCGACTCAATACGTTAATATGTACCTACTATTGGTTAAAACACGGTTTTACCAAAAAGTAGGTTTAATCTACCGACTTTTTGCATTACCAAGCGCACTAGGTAGAATTAGCCTACGTACCTAATATTTTTTAGGTACATTTAACCTAAATTAGGTACATTTTACCTACTTTTGACATTAACCTACTAGATTAGGTTTGTAATTACCTAATTTTTTTCCCAGTGTAATTGTTAACTCCCGACTACTAGTACCTACCTACTTAACGGGGCTATGTGTTCTTGTTGTAGGTGTATAATACTGTTTTAATCACGGACTTAACAAACAGAAAGAGACGACTCACGTGGGCGTAGTCTTGGTCGCACGCATACGCTCGTAGGAGCGGATGTTCTCCTAATCGTAAATGTGATTTATTTTTCGAAAACTATAGCTATTTTAGTATACCTAGACAATTACTCGGACCTTACTCCACTTTTATTATTCAGGGTGTTAGTGTTTTGTTGTCAACAAAAAATCCAAGCCTTGTATATACTTGCGTGGAATGTTCATAGTACGAAGCGATTAACTGCTTTCCATATTTACCTGTAAAGAGAGAAAACAATAATTAGTAATGTAAAGTACTATAAAACAATACTTATGAACTTATGACAAACGTTACATAAACCTAGTCATCGCTTATGTAAGGGAGTATATGTAGCCATAGCATAAGTTTTTGATTATTGGTATGAAACTACAAAAAACTTCGGATAATTCCTATTTCAATAAAATCACAAATAACCTATCAAATCGATCGCAGATCTATACTTAGAATAAAGCAGCCGGACATGTAAACGTATAATTTTGATAATTCTATATTATAAGATAGAGCTAGAATTAAATTGTCTAAATTAATTAAGATTGATAACCATTGGTGCATAAATTATTCATCGATGTAGGTAAAAGTCAATGGAAGGTCGGATCAAACAAAAAATGGAGGATATTGTGTTTCGTAATTTAGTTTTTTAATGAAGGCATTATTAGAAAATATATTTTATGGAAAAATACATTTCCAAAAAATCACACGGTACAGAGCCAGAGAACGCGAGTTCGAGCCTCGCCGCTCGCCGCGAGTGAATTTTTGAAGATTATTTTATATCTAAAAAAGAATTACTGATTTTCTGATTTAAACCTAAGACTACACAATACTAAAAAGACAGAACTCAAACAAACATTGACTGTCACTTTAGCTTACAAAGATAAATTAAATTGTATTACAAACAAAGAGAATAGATAGTTATATGTGAATTTGTTAGTTTCTTACAAATCTGTAATTGAGAGGATATTTGAACTCCACAGAATTGAAATGACCATCCAAGGATGCGCGTGAGCATAGATATCGAACATTTCAACTTTCAAATTTAAATATTCCAGTAGGTTATTGTATTAAAACAATAGATGTTTACAATTGTTGTTGTAAAGTTCACGATTATACGATCAACATCCGTTTTTGTGATATCGTCAAATAATAAAACGTAGCCTTTGGTTAGAACTTTAACAAAAGTCTGTAAGGAGATTCAATGCCTAAATTGCATTAGTATTTGGGGCTTAAAAGGTTTCTATTAAGAGAAATTATATGTACGATCTAGTGTAGAGTACAAGTGTGTAGTATTACTTTACTATTTCTACCAATCCACCAATCAAGTCCCTTTAAAGGACTTCGTTCTCTAAAAACTATTCCTGTATTTTTGCACATGTAACCCTGCTACATCATCATCGCTATAACGCGAAGATTCGCATTGTCACGTGTGGTCAAAGTATTCATCCTATCGCGATGATTTACATTATCGCGATGTTTTTAGATTATGTGGCCAAGCACTTCGGCGTAGATAGAACACGAAGTTTTTATAGCGACAATGAAACACAAATATTCGCGATTTAATGTAGCCATAGCATAAGGGACTGTGCGGTTCAGTTAGTTACTACAAAATTTAAACATGATTCAACGTCTAAATTACGAAACAAATAGAGTTTGACACTAGGAAATTGGGCAGGATTTGCGCATGTACTCGTGGCTAGTTCATCGAACCGAACTAACTCTGTAGTACCTATGCCTCATACCGGAGATCATTTTCACGATAACACACATTTTTATAACATTTTGTCAAATAAAAATAATAAAGAACTGGTTAGTTTCATACCTAACTCCGTGACGGAAAATAGGTATACCTACATAACACGAAATATAAATAATAATTGTCTAACTGAATTAAGGTTGTATACTTCGTTTTTTAACTACGACTACGATTTGACACATCTTTGTGAAGAAAAGATGTCAAATACAGTAAACCAAAACGTCAGATTTTATGCTGAAGTTTAAAAAAACGTATGGACCTTAGTATATAGTTCTATTTTAATGAATAGACGATGAAGAATAACTAGGACACCATAAGATAAAGAAGATGTTAATTTAGATCACATGATAGTTAAATAGTGTACTGTCCCGCCACTAACGACCGATCTATACATTCCAAAATGGAACCAAAACAAGAAATTCAGTCATAAAAGCGTAGATTTGCATAAAATTCGCAATACAAACCCGTGATAGTTTCGCCACATCAATGAAGATATTAAAATATTTGGGATATCCCTATAGTAGTGAAAATAAAAACATAGTCTGTGATTATCTGCTCGGTCGTGGCTGTGGGTGAATGCACTGGCCCGGTTGGCTCCCAGCCAACTCTCACGGTAAACGCTCCTAATCACCGAAGTCTAAAGTGTTAGTATTCTCCTGATGACTTATAAACTCCTAGTACTTGGGTTGTGTTCTTACCTAGCGAACATTGTCTTGGTCATCCTAGTCAATTGGTATATCACTAGTAGCGCCCTATGGATTCACTCGCTTATATCTTCACTGAAGAATTCAATGGAAGTATACGAGTTGAGTTTCAACAAACTTGGTTTGGTAGTTTGGGGAATTGAAGAAGTATAATCGTATTTTGCCGACTTCAAATAATAAGGATTAGTCAGAATTTTGGGAATTCAACTTTTTGAGTTTCATAATTTTGGGAAGTTAAATTTTGCTCAACATTTTGATACTAAACGAGAATTTGTCTCGTTGTTGGATGGGGCATTCCAATCCACAGTTTAAACCAGGCTACAGACCTTTAGATTTATCTGCACAGTTTTAACTTTACAGCTAAAACTGCGCAGTTAAAACTGATAGTCTGTAGCCAGCTCGACACGCCTTTTAGTATAATAGAACTGTAGCTGTCAGTTATTGTGACCAATTACATAGTTCTTCAAACGAGTGACTTATTTATTAGTAAGCAAGTAAACAGTAAGGCCTACCTAATGAATTGAGTTTATCTTCGAGTCACCAAGTCAATGGCGGTCAAATGCCACCCACAAATTAATTGCTTCATTCAGCAATAAATTGATTTAAGCGTTCCTTTTCTTCCTTATCGGGACGATCATAACTACAAACGTTAATTATGACGTAGTTATAACGCGGTTTTAAAAAGAAACACGCGTGTAATCTATATCTATAAAATGCTTTGTACCGACTGATTGACTAACTGATGGACCAACGCACGCTGAGTAGAGAGCTGTTTGAAGACTGCGTTCTTTATATGATGTAGACATCCGATAAGAAAGGGTTTTTCGAAATTTCCACGGGATCGGGACGAACGCGGGTGCAACCACGGGACGCAGCTAGTTACGTATATAAGTAACATATTGTGCAATGAAACATTCGGTATTGCCAGGAAGATTTACGTCCGAGCGATAAAACGTTATCGGTTAATCAACTCTACCACGCGGTGCACTGACATAGACCTCTGTGTACACTAACTTTGGCCTCTTACGAACTATTCAAGTCTTAGGGGGAAGTCTACCTACTCTTTTTCCGTACAAACGTAGTCGACTGTTTCCTCGAGAACATACTAACGCATTGTTCGCTTAAGATTCCCACTGAAAAAAAAAGACAAAAATAACAACATGGTGACTTAACCCGTGCAAGATTAAGAATATTTAAAATATCAGCAAACATCACGTTTTTCTTTATTGGTCCAGAGCGGCGAAATATCAAAAGTAGTTTTAGGTATTGTACTAAGGCACCATGAGAGCGAGCATGTTTAGATGCTGATAACTAGTGCCTTCGACCTCCTTCATTGCCGCTCGCCTTGTTTCCGGCTAGATACCGGCCAAGAGGCCACAAGCGAACTATTTGCGTAACTTAGACCACTTTGGTTATAATGTCATCGAATCAAATTAATCTGCAAAGGTGAATGCCGAAGGGGTTAGGTTAGGTGACCACTAATAAATAGCTCAGAAATTCACTCCTATTCAACGCCCCTAGACAAAATATTCCCTGGGTACTTAATTTAAACGTATCATACATTCTTCGTTCCGATCCGTAGACACCATAGAACGTTTACAAAGCCTGGCCAGGTGATGTTCAGTTAAATAATAACTAGCGATACGATCTCGGCCTTGAGGCGGGCATTCGACAATGACCTGCGCAAGCGACGACCAACTAGTAACCGTCGTCGTCGTCGCTGGCTTGCGAATCTAATAGGCATGGGGTCTCTTACTACTGATATACTATTACTATACTTTTAAACATTTTCTTAGTGTTTGCCACACTTAGGAAATACTCCTTTTTGAAAAAAAATCACCTCGTTTCGGATTACCAGAAGTAGCGTGTTCGAGTCCCGCTAGGTATTCAAAATTTAAAGTATTTTTATTTAAAGCAATATACCTACTTACTTTTGGTAGGTTTTATATTAAACTAGAGAGAAGTTATGTCGTACACAGATATCTAAAAATGTCTAGTTATTTTACCATATAAGTACCTACGAGTATGTCTATGGGCCTGAATAATTGAGAAGTCTTAAAAACTCACAAGAAACTGTAAGTATGCTAGGTTTCAGTGCTTAAGTATAGTTTGACGGCATGTAAATGATATAGCATAGCTGTCACTGTAAGGCAAACTTTACAAATATTTATTATTTAAAATCTACGGAAGGATTTTGTTACAAAAACAAACTTGGTGAGATATATAAAGAATTAGATTTTATCTATATTATTTTATTAGGTTCCGGGGGAGCGTATTCCGGATTGGCGACTGCCCTACACGTCTTCGGACTGTGGTAAGTCCTAGGACATGTCGGTTTCCTCACGATGTTTTTCTTCATCTTCAATATAACGCAATTATATATTTTCAAATTTGCTTTATGCTGAGACTGTGCTAATTCGGATAGCGCACTACTCTATGCTTATTTGTTTATTTTCTTGGTTTTGTTTTTGTGATCTATCTAGGTATGTACTTCTTTTTTTTTCTTGTTATTGAGTTGTGTGCTTGTCTGAATCATGTCTGAATCCATTTATTTTCTTTCTATCTTTCAAATCGTTTACTGCGCAGAAAAACATCGTGAAGACAGAGTACAGCACAGACCAAACATTTTTAAAAGTACAGGTAATAAGTAATGTGTTTTCGCTATACACCGTTTAATTTCTTATGAATGAATATGCAGTTAAAAAGTTGCGTCATTGTGCGAAGTTTGTCGCAAAGTCCTGTTTGTGTGCACGCGCACAGGCGCACGCGCACTGCGCAGTAAGCCCTTTGTTTCCGAATATTAATATTTGCAAATCGTCTGCGACCTTTGTGGTGTCAGTTTACCGTCTCTGCTTTCTGTACACATTCAAAACGTTGGTTTCTTTTAAATAAACAATCTTTTTGACTTACTCTACCTACTTACCACTCGATTTTGTATGGCAGATGAAAGGTGCAAATTGATATATTTTTTTACATAAAATAAAACATAAAACAATTTCTGTTATTATGGAATTGGCCCTAATATTTTGTACAGCTTCACAATACCTCAGAGGAGTCTAGTGGGAATAAAGCTAACTTGAGCCTAAACCCTAATTATAGGGTCAAGTTAGGTGTCGAAGTCATAACACCCCGAACAAACGATAAGCTTAGAAGCAGTGTGACACAAAACCCATTTCCAACGACTTTAAAAATATTAAAGTTGCCCATCGTAACCGTGGCGCGGCGAATGACTGGTAGGGTTATGACTCGGCCGACGTGCTTCTGTAACCCGAGCTTAAAATCTTCATTATCACCGCCATCGGTCGTTTGTTACACACAGCGGGACATATAAACAGGATAAAAAAACTCATTTGATATGCGAAGTGTTCTGCAAGAGCGAATATTCATTCATATTTTAGTTGATTGTTAGTCGTTGGTAGGTCTCGGGAGCTCGGTCGCGTATGACGGTTTGGAATTAGTCGATTTTCTTTTCCTGTGTCTTATAATACTATCAATTGGTTGTTTATTTTAACTACTCCTTCTCCATACAAACACAGTTGACTGTTTCGTCTCAGGATTCTGGATTCCCTCCCTAATTAGTTTTTTTTAATAGGTATTAAAACTGTTTAAAGTTAGACTGATTTTATGATTATTATTTTTAGTAAGTTTGGTGTTTTTTTTTAGAAAACATAGAATATGAAAAAAAAAACAAAACGTAGGGGCATGGTCAATGGTTATGGCTGATACAGGTTTTATGGCATAAAACTTATTTTCTGTAACGTCCAAGAAAGAAACAGTCGACTACTTGTGTAAAGTTTGTATTTAGAAAAGAGTAGACGTCCTTTCTCCTAAATGTTCTTTTTCCAGATAACATGGTGTAATGCAAGACTGTAAGTACTTAATCGATGACAGATTGATGGGATCGCCAATCGCCGCCAATGCGTCACTTTCATTTGGCCATCGGCATGTCTACGAGAGCTGTTATTTCTAGCCCGTCAGGCGCCAACTTTAGACTCGATACAGGGCTCATCTGCATTCAAAAGGTATATTTGTGGATCATAATAACTTTACCCTCCATTCAGTTCCTTAGGGACGGGACCGGATTCTTATTCGAACGAGGATTACTAGCCTTGTAGGGAGTATCATTTTGTACTTCTCAAATATTTTAGGTAGATATGTATCTTCCTATCCAATTACATGAAGACTTGCCGAGTCTAATAGACCTGCTAAGTCTAATAGATATTCCTCGGGAATATCGGGACAAAAAGCAGCCTTTGTGACCCAAATCTCCAGCTATCAACATATTAAGTTTCATAGCAATCAGTTCAGTAGTTTTTACGTGAATGTTACACAAACAAAATTGATTGGATGGGATGTTTGTGTTGAGAAGTTTAAAATTACACCGGTCGGTACTTTCTTACTTATTTAACGATGACTAAATTTACTCTTACTGTGTCTCTTACTGTGACATGAAGTTTCATAGTTAACAGGCAGAGACAAACGTTACATAAACTTAGTCATCGTTTATTTTATAAGTAAAGGGGTTTGTTATTACAAAACAATAGACAATGAATTGTAAATAACATATTAAGTCCATAATTGGCATTGAAATATAGGGGAATAGTCCTGTCATTCACCGCGTCCGCGTCCCAAATACCCTCCCGAAATAGGTGTCGGTTGTAAACTGCGAGATTGTGTAATAAAACGACAGCTGTACAAAATCGCGGCTCAGTAAAAACTGTAAACGAAACGTATCTACATTTGTTTACAAACAACCGTACAATGACGGATTCTAAACATTACACGTGAAATAATACGAAAATCATATTTCTTTTACTCAATTTTCATTCTACTAGAAATATTTTACAAGGTATGCATCATCAAAGATTCTCCCGTGACAGGATTCGAACCAGCGCCCTTCGCTTGCCGGGCGAGCGATTATGCATTTCTCCTTGTAAAATATGTTCTAAAATAGGTTTACTTGAAAAAAAAAACAATAATTTTGAAGCTCAAATCACATTAAGTTTCAAGTGTTTTGAGCTTTAATAATTCAATTTTAATAAGAAGATACATATATCCTTTTATTTACCGAGACCGATACGGTTTGAATCGATATTAAATAATCGATTGTGTTTTTTATTCGTTGTTTTTTTCCTCGCGGTGAAGTGTCAATGTTTTTGCTGCGCCGTCATAATGACGGGTCATTTTGCAGTGATACCTCTGCGGTCGGGTTAGTTTGAAGAACGCTTAATTAACTCGCAATTTTATTTGACAGCATCGAATTATGGAGACAATATAATTATCGAGGAGTATCGTCCCATCTAATATTTCGTATTATAAGAGTTGTAAATGGAAGTTATACCGTGATATACGTACCTAGAGTACCTACCCTGTTGGACATATTTTTAGTAGAATTAGAGCGAATTAGTAACTCTGAGCATACTTGTATACTAGCTGCGTCCCGCAGTTTTAGCCAGATCAAAAGCCTATGTTACTCCTCGATAATGTAGCTTTCTATTGGTGAAAGAATTTTTTAAATCGGTTCAGTAGTTTCGGAGCATATTCGTTACAAACAAATAATTCTTTCCTCTTTATAACGATAGTAACGATAGAAATTTGAATCGTCTTTTCCACGCTGTTCAATGTAAGTCGGAAACTGGATAACCTACTACCTATACTTCGTTTTTGTAATTTCAGACTAAAATCTGACGTTATGGTTCTTTGTATTTGACATTATTTCTTCAGGAAGACGTGTCAAATCGTAGTCTACGATTAAAAAACGAAGTACGAAGTAAGTAGGTATGTGTGCAAAACTCCCAACGCACAGTGTGGGGCACACTGTACAAAGATTCGTCTGTTCAGATGGTTCAGTTAGAAGTATTAGCATGGATGTAAATGTCAGCTGTTGGAAACGGTCGGCCGATGACGAATGTAAGGGGTTGTTGAACGCCACCGATCTATTTTAGAGCGACTAAAACCGTCTGTGGCTCACCGAGTGACATTTAGTTGGACTAGGTGCATCACAGACACTACTGTAGTTAACACAAATAACTCTAATAAGAAGATTGATTTTCGTTTAGAAATGTGCGTGGGCTGTTTTCATCGCTTTTCCGGTGAAGGAAAACATCGCGAGGAAGCCCTATTATGATGTACGAAAAAGCACCTGGTGAAACTTTTGTATTCTTTTTAAACTTATTATCTACTAGTTCCTAATAAAAAAAAATACCCTGACGATGATGCCAGAAGCTGCCTAGTGGTGGTGAGGTGAGGGCACCCGCCCGGTAAGCGGTAGGCGCGAGTTCAAACCTCGGCGCGGTTTTTTGCTAAGTTGAGTAGGGTAGGTAGGGTACTTATTTATTTTTAAAATGTAATATTTTTCTTAAATAAACAAATACATCTGTATGAAGTTAATGTTATTCGCGTATTTGACATTGGAATTTCGATTGATATTCCAAGTTTGAAGTTAGCGGGCGTCCTTTGTTATAATCGTAAAAATAACATGAATAATCGAATCAAAACAAAGTGTTCTATTTACATTTTTTTATTTTATCGATACTATTTGATGACGCAAAATTGGTTTCTTGAGAATACCCTAAAATCAATCTAAAGAAATAATAAAGCTTAGCACATTTTTAAACACGATAGATGAGTGTTCATCACTATCTCACCTGATGGTAAGTGATGATATGGTCTAAGATGAAGCACGCTCATCTAGAAGAAGGAACGACCCGTCTTCCTTAGTGGTAGTTCGGGTTCACAAACGTACGTAGTAACATTCCACAGTCCACGGCACTCGAGTCGTGATTCGATTCAACACGTCGCGTGGCAAATCGATTCAAACTGTGAAAATATTAGTCTGATCATGTGAGCTTATGGAGCACAACACGCACTTGAACTCGGTCTAACTTACTTCTAGGGTTGCGTAGTTACTACTCTTTCATGTTCATGTTTTCCTAGTAGATTGTTTCTAGTACAATTTCTAGATAGATAGATATAGCAGCGTTTGCGTTTATGTATCTATCTATCTAAGTAGGTATCTATTTAGTAAATGGTTGTGGTCTAAGATGTAGCACAATTATTTAGTAGAGACTTCACTGTAGACATATAATATGTATTCAATTTCTACGAAAAATTGTATCTTTAATTGTACCTCCCGCTACTACCGCCCCACAAACCCATGGGTTTTTTTTAAATTCAATTATTATTATTTACATTCTATATTGAAAGTAAAGCAACTTTAAGACTAAGTAAACAAAAATAAACTCCACGGAACTCTATAATATCAAAACCAACTTCACGTATTTAGTAAGATTTTTACACGTTTGAACGTTAAAGTGGACAAAAAACGTGAATCGTTTATTGTTACCAGATGGTAATTACCGCCTGTATCCTTGTTCAGACCATTACGGCCTGTACAATGACGGTTTGGTTTATTATTTTATAGAAAGTGAGTAAATAAAGTATAGAAGAGAGATATTTAGAGATGAACTAAAAGTATCAGAATTTTAGATAATAACCATTCAGTTTACGTGAAAAAACAATCAAATTAAACTGGTCATGGTTGATGTTGAGAAAAAAAAGAAAAGCTAGTAGCTTACCATGGGGCTAGATGGCGCTGTGTTTTGGTCACAAAAATAAATTATTTAAAAAAATGTAATCGAGACTAACCAAGTAATCATTGTAGCTTTATAGGTAAGCTAAAACTTCTTATTCATAACATAACCTGAAAATATCTTGTAAATTATTTTTATCCGTTAAGTACGTACGAGTACCTACTACATAACATAAACACGATCGAATTTCATATAATAAGAAGCAGTAAGGCAACTTCGGTACTGCGATAATTTTATTTAAAGAACCACAACAAGAATTCGAAATAACTCATTAAGCAAAACTGATAGTTATCGTGCAAATCGTGCAATGATCCGATTTTGAACATTTTAATTAACCCTTCCCAGACACGTTAGGGTTACCTGTTCGCAAAAAAAAACTTTTATGTTATTGTTACAATTAATTTCGGTTTGTAGTTTGTGTTAAATTGGTGCGAAATTTAATGGGTTTTATTACCTGAATAAACATTAAGTAATTATTTTGTTTTGATCGCCTTGATGGTTAACAAAATAAATATGGTAGGTAGCGATTTAGTTTTTTAGAACGTAGTTTAACACAGCTTTACGGTGACTTGGTAGAAATCGTCATATAACGAAATACGAAATGCAGGGGAGTATTTTGTTGTGAAAGTTTGTTTAGGGCGGGTCCCCGACCGCATAACTTTTTAAAAACTTTTTTTAACTTATAGAAAAACATAACCCTCCTTCGGCAATCTGGTAATAAAGCTTAAGCTAAGTAAACTGAAATTCAAAATTACTTAATTTACCCGTGGCTTTATCGCGCGAAATCTTAAATGAAAAGTAAAAATCACTTATGTGTTTTAATCGTATTAGTTTAAAAAGTTTATTAACTGAAATTTAAACATGTAAATTAGAATGTTAACACTAATTTTACTTTATTTTAAGACACGCTGTTAGTAAGGAGCATAACAAGTTTAGTAACTTAGCAAATGAATGGTTTATTAGATCGTAAAAAACATATTTTCATAATTACCCTATCCGGTAGGTAAGTAAATACATAATTTATTTTAAATACTTCATAATAAATAACACAGAGGCTTAACCTGTTTATTGAAATGGCAACCCTAAGGCGATGGTTACAAAAGATCGCCGCACCGCGAACTTCGAAGAAAAAACTGCATTAAAATCTGTTTTTTTTTCTCAAGTTTTCCATTTCATCGCGTAGGTTATATTATAATGGAGATATCAGATACCTCGCATGTTACCTCCAAACTAACCATTTGGAAAATTGATCAATTTAAAAACTTATTCAGCTGATCGAGGTGCTTTGTTTTTACTTGAAAGTTATCCGTTGTTAACCGTTTTCAAAAAAAGGAGGAGGTTCTCAATTCGACCGTAGTTATTTTTGTTTGTTGTAATCTTTTATTTAGGTTTTAGGTATAATATAGAAAGACCTATGCATTTATCACTCGTGCATTTATCATCAATTATCTTTAATTTAATTTGATACAAAATATGGTAGATACATTAATTAATTTCTGAAAGAAAATTTATATTGTTATTTATCAAATTCAATGCAGTAGGAAACTTGCGTTTGTTCTGCAATATCACCACGAAATTCCCAGGAGTTGAAATACCTATCGAGTTTTAGGGAATGTTAAACAAATATCCAGTTTTTAATAACGTTAGTTAAGTAGATCTTTAGTTTGGTCTTTAGATAGTTGTAAATTGTAATAAAATATTTCATAAAGAAATATCTTTAAGAAGAACAAAAGTTACATCTTTTACCCAACCAAAGAAGGAATAGCATGTATAAAAGTGTCCTAAGTATATCATTAATTCATATTATTATAATTATTATTCTAACAAAATATAATATAACTTCAAATGTCTATGCTTCGAAATGAATAGATTTCAGCCCATACGAGTTTCATCTAATAACCTAATTCCAACTGCCCTATACTATACTATAGCCTATAGAACCAGCATGCTTTCATTTTTATACGTCCTCGTGTTCAGGTTTGGGTCACTTTTTCTTTCGATGCTAGTGTTGTGGAGATGTCGAGTCGATAGATCGGTCGGGTTGGCCTTGGCGGGATCGGGCGAGCGACGACCCGGCCGGCATCAGACCGCCGACATCGAACGATCGCGGATGCTCGACCACTCACTGACCAATATTTAATTTACTTATTGTTTTATTAGTAGGTAGTTAGGTACCTGCCAACGATTTACACTTAATTTTTGTATCAAATTGGTGTAGGTACGTAGGTACTTGATGTTTTTCTTTAAAAAGCAAACAGATAGGTATTGATAAGTATTACATTTATTGATCAAACTAAAAAAAATACTTTACAATTTTTTATGACATTATTTTTAGACATATGGCGTAGACGAAATAAGTTTGAAATCTCAGATATAATTTAATAAAAAACGAACTAAATAAATAGGTACCTATTTAGAAGTTAATTAATAAAAGGAATTAATTGTGAATGGGGTTTTCGTTTATTTGTCATTATTTATTAGTTGTTTCGGTAAAGAAAAATTAATTTTGATACAGAATTTTATTCGATAATCATTTTAAATCACTTTAAATTATTCTTTATCGATATCTAATTAAGAATTTAATTGAAAATGGCTTCCAAAACCAATTACAAAAAATATAACCTACAAATAACTCTTATCCTCAAGATATTACCTATTCGTGCATTTTGTGGGACGAAAAATAATAAAGATTGTTATTTTTAGAAACACAAACAGTTTAATTAACTGATTGACATCTTGATGTCGATACAACAATGGGTGATATATCGACATTATTATTGTGATACACATCACTAAACAAACCACAAAAACTCCTATGAAGTACCTAGTTATTTAATTTACTTGTCTATTAACTAGAACTGGTTACACGTAGGTGTATTATTAAATTTATTAATATGTACGAATTGCATAAGATTTGTCTAAAAATAAGTAATATATTTGTCATTATTATCTTATTTAAAAAATGTCAACCTTTAATTAAACGATTAAGGTTTGGCTAAATTTAACGAGACCAGTAGGCTAAGCATACAAGCACTTGAAATAATATTTGGATCGACAATAATTTATAAATTATGTATGATTTAGGGATGGATAACAGTATATGCCCGAAACCATATCTCACAAAAAAGTAAGCGACTCTCAACTCTTTCCATTGTGTTATAAAGTTTAATTTAGCACTTCACACTAGTCTTACCAAGACACATTTGCAAGCGAATTTATAAAATGCACGGGTTCTCGGTGGATGCAGGCGGCTATAACCGAAACATCTGGAAATCTATGAGGAAGGCTTATGTCCAGCAGTAGACTTCTTACGGCTGAAATGATGATGATAATGATAAAATTTCGTCCAACCAATATAACCCCGCAAGACTCTCAGGTCAGGTAAACATTGCATCGACTAGCGCCGCTTCCTCAGAACTCTTTAGTAACACGATATTCAAACAAAAATTGCAAGAAAAACAATCATAAACTAAGTAAGCCTCTTTAAGGCATCTTAGCGCTATGAAGTAGTTTACAACAATGCCTGATGTTCCACGAAATATGCGAGTAACATAATATTGGTACGTCTCGCTCGCCACTCGCCTCTTCATCATCTATGTTTGCAGGCGGCGAAGCGATAGGCAAACAGGCGTACTACAAGGAATAGATGACCAACTTAGCCGAGCAACCGGATTTTTACGAGACTAAAAAATTGAAGAGTTTTTACGTAGATGCTAGCGCCACTAGTTTGAGTGAAATAAGTTGGTAGTTAAGGGTCTATGGATGGGTTTGTTTGAGTCTTGAAGGGGCGCCAGCCGAGCCATGACCGACTACGATTCGTTTCCGTTGACGCGAGACACACGGCCGAGTTGTTTGGTTAACTTCAGTCTAAAGGAGGAGCGCGCTGCGTTACGCTTGAGGCCTTTTTTTTGTTGGATTGATCTTTAAAAGTATTATATGTTAGATTTGGATTAGGATAAAAGTTTTTAATATTTAGGTGTGTATTTTCAAGTAAGTACACAACTAACTACCCAATCTGTGTTACTTCAATGTTTTTTATTTTTTATTCTTTCTTTCGTCGTTATTTTTTGTTATTATTTTCCTTTATGTATGTTTTGTGCTTGTATGAATAAACGAATTTCCTTTCGTTCTATTTTACACCTATTAAATCATCATAAAGCTATAGAACAATACAAAACGAACGTTTTCGTGATTCGTTCCAGCAAGTGGCAAGTCAGGAATCATGCTACGAGGAAGTGTACATATTGAAAATAAATTGTATCGTCTTTTTTTGTAGTGAATATAAGCTTGGCTAAATAAACAAGATTTGATCGATAACGCGGCGTCTCGTTCAGTTGTTGTAGTGTAGGTACGAGTCGAGTACTTGCTTGACGCATCATCATGCGTTAACGGCGCGGCGTCGACGGCGCACACATGAATGGCACAAGGCTCATACGTGAGCGTACGCGTTTCATTCAATTTGTTTACTCGGTCTCATCGCCCCGGCCGCCGCAACGACGCTCGGTCAAGGACGCAGTCCATCGCCCGGCTGAAACGTGCCTAATTTAATACGCAGTCTGCACAAAGCGCGATGAACACTTACACCAGCGATACCGTCAAATACCGCGATTGCACTGTTGTTGTTTGTTTACAAAAGTCCAACATTTCGGTTTAACGGGCGTTTCGGGTGTGATACGAGTATGACAAAACAGTCAGTCTTTGTCCGCTGATTTACAGAAAAAGAGTTTCTTGTTGTGCCGAAGAAACATTTGTTATAGAACTGATAAATCCCATATTGCGGCCACGTGGTACCGAAGACCTTCGACAGCCAAATCAACTCTTAGGTCATTTACTCCAATTACGTAACACCCGTGTAACAACTATACTACGAACATAATCGGCGGAATTTTTATTGACTAATTATTCGCCATTTTTTATAAGCGGTGAAGTCAGCGGATATAGCTAAATATTCAAGCAGTGTATCATTCGAGGCTAACAATAACTTACAAAAAAATCCTTCGTAACGAATTATCTCACGTCGATATCTAGCAGGCGACGAATATCAGTGAGTGTGGAGCGAACGAATGGAGCATCCGATACATGCGCAGTGGTTGGTTGCTCGGAGGCTGTATACCTATGACATGCAGCCACATTCCGGGACGGTGACTCGGCCGCGATCTCCGTCCTGCCCTTTTCACGCGTAAACAACACATTCACCAGTTAAGTTTTATAACTTTTGACGACTTGCTTCCAGCCAGACTCGAAGTGCACCATTCATCAGGGGTCGCGATCCGGCACAAGTCAACGCCCAGACGGATTAAAGGACCGATTAACGAGTACAGTTTAATTTATAACCGGAATAATAAACGCTTACGGAAGGACCGACCCGCTCGCGCCCTAAGCTCGTCTCGAGTCCTCGGCACTCCATCTCATCATTAACATTATGTCAACAAACTTAAATGTTTGAAGATGTTTTAATATGAGTGTCGACTTACTGAGAAATGCTGAGCGCATTATCTATTCCGTTTAACTTTCAGTTTCGCGTAGCACCTTAAACAGATTAAAAATAGGGCGATAAAGTACCTCGTATCCCAGTTTTATACCTAAACCGGTTGGAGCAGTCGAAAACTCTATAATTATGTTAACAAGACGAGACCCACGCGACTGGTGGTGGAAGATCGATTATTAGGCCACTCGTAAATACGACTATTACATGGAGAAATATCTTTATAGACTACGTTTCGGTTTATGGTTTCAGTAAGACACGTGTTGTGTTAGCTAATATTATGACATCGTTTCTAAACTGGAAACCGTAAATTACATCTGCTCGATTAAACTCGATAAGTTATCGGGACCGGAAAACAGGGTAAGATTTGCCGGTAACCGACGGTGGTACCAGGGAAGCGTGACTGATAAGGAGGTTACACAACGGGCTAAAGAAATCAAGGTCGCAGCAGATGTGGGAAGCACAAGCTCGCCTTCACCGCTTATCTCGACGATTGTTTGCCCAGTATAAATATGCGTCTCCTCAACATTATGATCGAAATGCGCGTTCGATTCGTTCGTACTGCGCACCATGTTTATGGGTGTGAACGCACTCGGTCATGGCGTCGTAGCCGTGAGCCCTCACTCGTGAGAACAACACGAACAAGCGCATTATTAGAAGCGGCAATGTTGATAACGAGACACGTGGTAATCGTAATAGAGTTTTGTTGTAGAGGTGGTTTGCTTGCGTAACAAATTGGACGATAAACATTTGTATTGGTGCATCCTTTAAAGAATTCCTTGTTAACTTTGTGAACGTCAACAACTGCGGTTACATGCATTATTCGACCGATAAAGAGTTCACGCGATCTCTGCGGGAGGGCAAGATGACGCTCCGACTCACATTCCTAAAGCGATATTATTTATTTTTAATGATGCCAATGAACGCTTAGCACGTTTACCTTCGATTTGCATCTACTTATTTAGTCACTTCCTGCTCAGGTTTAAACTCTGCAGGATTTATTTGTTAACTCCATATCCATTCAAGTGGAACAGGCTCGACGCTGACGAAGCGAAACTATCGATCGAGTAGAAGCGTACTACCACCGTCACTGGGTCACTGGACCCCAAGAAAAAGTATACAAAACCGGGGACACCATTCATAATAAATATGACATCAACGCGTGGGAACATACAAATGGCAAGACGAACGACCGGTCTGACCGGCGGATTTAATTACGGAATTCGCGATTACCATTGCTATACGCGACATTTGACTAAAACAACAATCCACTGAAGCGACCGAACTGAAAGCCGCAGGACTAACTCGCGCAAAAAAGACCAAGAAAGTATGCAGACGATCGTGATGCGTCAGCGCAATGCACTTCTACCGTCCCTGTCGGTTCAGCGAATGCACTTGTCATCGTATAACCGTCCCTCTCACAAGAGTTAACTGAGCCATATTCGTCCATCCTCTATCCCACTCTACCCTCAACACCTTGTTTAAGGAAGTACGCTTCATGCTTACGGGATTCACCGTCTGACATCAGCTGCTTTGCATCGCATTGTATATTGAACTGATTAGGAATGTGATGTTTAGTCGTATAAGAAAATCAATCGGGAAGTAGTGTGTGGCCGTCGCAACATTTCCCCCATAACAATGAGTAATAGTGCATCCGTCCTTTTCGCAGCGAGGCTCGTTCTGTTGCTCCGAGCCAGGTTCAATATCCCAGACCTTGGGTCGATCGAGAGAGGCGGTGATGGCCAGTTAAAACTAGTTGCTCATACCTACCACCTGCAATCGTTCACTTATTATTTTTAGCGATATTGATAGATTGAAACAGGTTATTCATACGAGACGTGCGGTAGGTAGATATGTCACGAAATTGGTATACCGCGTGATGTTCTGAGGAAATGGATTTTTCCATTAGACCTTTGTCGGCGAGGATCGAAGGATCCGCGCCGCGACGCCCGCCATACTGTTCAGTTTTGACATTAACAGCTTAACGTAAAAAAATGAGAGTTTATGATTTGGATACCAGGAAAACTAATGAAGCGTCGGTGGTCGGCGCCGCGACCCGACCTCGTACCTACATCAAATATATGAGCACCAATTAGATGTCGGCCGTGTTGCGAAAATAATATAAATATTAGTAGAACCGACAAAGGTTTTTAATCACCAATCTCAATGCGTTTTGCTCCTTTTGCGGTCCGAAATTACAGGTTGCGAGTTCGCTCACCCCAGCCGCGGCGCGCTTAGGGCAACTATGCTCTTGGATCGTGTGAAAAATTACCCAACATTTTGCTCTTGTTTCACATTATACCGAAATGCCATTCGATTTGTGTAATTTCTACATCCGATTGTATATCAAGTGAATTTCGGCGCACGCACGTCGTTTGAAATGGTCCGTGATGTTTATTGGCTGAGAGACATCCGTTCGTTTCTGAGATTATTAATAATTTGAAAAAGAACAATGAAAACGAAAGCGAAGACTGCTCGGCGAGCGAGTGGAAGCGAACTGTGCGGCGGCGGCGGCGGCGGCGGCGGCGGCAGGCCAGGCAGAGAACGAGTCGCATCTCTCACCGCCAAGGTTACGTCGACGCAGGGCGGCGACCGCGCGCAGGCGAGACGGCAGTGACGTCACGGGCGCCGGAAACGATTGTCCGCCTCATAGTTACTGTTACATTTTGAGTTTAGAAGAAAGTGGTTGAACCGAGTTGTCCTAGGTCAGTACAGTACAGTACAACCACACCGCTCGCTGCAGTGTTAACGAGTTCATAATATGCAAACGACCAGTGCTTTTTATGAAGCTAAATGTAATCGGAAATCTGCCATCGACATTAAGTAGCAAAATAAATATCGATTTGGACAGGCTCATAAATTGAATGTACAACAAAAGCCGCTTCTCGGATTTTGTACCAAAAACGGCTGATGTAAGAAAGCAGTCGGCCTCAGCCGCGCCGATATACTGGAGATAAACAAATTAATTGTCCCCCGCCAGCGTCACAATGACCCGCGATTATTCAATTCACTTTTCACGAATAAAACAACTTGATTATAAATACACATTACCTTATCAATTTCTCACCCAGAATGGGGTTTTGGAGTTTTTTTTGCATAAAAACCTACTTTGACTGGAATTGATGTCCGGAACAGAAACTTTACCTGAAAATAAAGAAAAATAAAATTAATATTTTACATCGATCTTATCTGTCGTTAATAAATTTTTAATAGGCTATTATAAAAAATATCAATTTTTACACGGCAACTGACGGTAAAATCCGAAAGGGGTAAATGATCTTTATGAATACATAAGTGTTTAATATCACTTAAAGCTGATGGTCTGATTTAGATAACCGCTTTTGACGTTAAGCAAAAAAAACGTGTTGTGCCTGTGAGCGGATCGAGACCATATTTTTATGGAGAGTGTTCAAATGTCAAATATTGGAGTTACGACGCGAGATGCGCCGAGAGAAGCGACAAGCTAAGACCTGCGCCGGCGCAGCGGGAGACGAGAAATTGATTTAGCTTAATGTATTCGACATTGTACACACTAAATGTATAATTAAGCACATCACTACAACATCAACAGACCGACAATTTTGTCAGTTATTTACTGAACATTCTTTGGTACACGTATTGTTCTCTTCGTTACGAGAAAAATGTGAGTAATTCAGTAAACAACGCTCGAAGATTCGTCAATGTGATGCAAACAAAAAAATGTTAAATAATATTGTGACGCGCCGATTTGCGCAATAATCGACAATGGTGACAGCCGTGTGTCACACGAAACTTTCGAATATCGAATTCAGTTATTTTCAAAGTATTTTCTATTTGCAATTTAATTTGAATATAGCCAACTAATTACATTGGTAAAGATAAATACAAGTTAAAATTAAAACAAGGACAATTATTAATGTTCCTAAGTACAGCAATGACGGTCTGTAATGCAGAAGTCTGCGGGTTTGATTCCCGAAGGGTGCAAGTATTTATGCTGAAAAATAATATTTGATTCTGGTCTGGGTCTATTCTATGTATCATATGTACCTACCTAATTTACATGAAATAAAGTAGGTATAATATGTACTTAGTAAATTCGTTGTCCAGTACCCATAGTACAAGCCTAGTGCTTAGTTTGGGGCTATATTGCGCTGTACAAAAGAAATATGATACAATTCCCTTTTTCTAATTTCCTACAATATTACTTAGACAGTGTTTCTTGTTAGATACTAGTACTACAATACACGTCGTGAATTGTCGGTGTGTCTAGAAGATTCTAGTTAGTATTTAAATAAGTGTATGGCCGTTAGCATTTCCGACGGCATGTGGCAGCGTGCGGTCGGAATCCGAATGACTCAGTGCTGTGGGGTCACTCACTGTCACTGCCACAGGACTAGTGTTAGAGAAGTGTAGTGCGTAGGTTACACTACACTTTGTACGTACGCACGAGGTCGGTTAAGGGGGGAAATCTAACTAATCTTTTCTCCGTACTAACTTTAGGAACGTAGTCGACTGTTTTCTTCCTGGATAAGGCCATAAAACCTATATCAGCCAATACCATGCCCCTACGTTTTGTTTTTTTTTTCATAATGCAAGTTTTCTAAACTGTATTTCTATTCTAATTAGAAATTGAAAGAAACCAAAACGTAGGGGCGCGGTCATGGCAGAAAAAGGTTTTATGGCATTAACATATTAGGAATATCTGGATCAAAAGTAACCTTTGTTACTCAGGGTGAATGTAGCTTTATAATAGTGAATGCATTTTTGAAATCGGCACAGTAGTTTTTGAGTTTATTTATAAAAATACAAATCTTTCTAGATGACGATGTAATCTACAGAAATAATTCTTTCTCTAAACTTTTCTAATCTTTCTTTTATATAATACTAGCTGCGCCCGCGGTTTCACCCGCGTAAGTCCTGATCCCGCGGGATTTACGGGATCAAAAGTAGCCTATGTCCTTCTCCGAGGTCCTATTTATCTCTATACCAAAATTCATCAATATCGGTTCAGCGGTTTAGGCGTGAAAGCGTAACAGACAGACAGAGTTACTTTCGCATTTATAATATTATAAGTGCTAATGCTAATGCTCTAATGTCTTTATCCAGGGAGGAAACAGTCGACTACGTTTGTATGGAGGAAGAGTAGGTACACTTATCTCCGACTATGTATGATGAGGATACGTCTCAAATTTAGGATACGCACACTAGGCTATCGGAGTAGGTATATAGTGCAATTTAAGAAGTTAAATAAGTATATTTAAATGACTACTTTTTTTTAATACAAAAATGTATAACGACTGGATTAAAGTAGATATAAGTAAGAACCAATATAATAAGGCAATTAGTGTCGTAATTACATGACATTCGACAGATGTTGAAACAAAATAAAAGGGACAAAACTTGTCGTAGACACGAACAACACTGTAGTATGTGCTGCGGCCTCTAGTCACATTATTACCTTCGTATTAACCACCATTTATAAATCACAATGGTGATCACGTACAATATAATTACAGAAATAAAAGGGAACGGCATTAACCCACTATTTCCGCGCGAACGAAATCGAATTTTAAAAGTAATTCGATGTCGAACTTTAAGCTTAAAGCGCGATAAAAAGCAATGAAGGAATCATGGCGGTCATTATATTATACCTCGACATATATCTGCGAACGTCACAGTTAAATTAAAAACGCGTAAATACGACGCGGTGGGCTTCATCCTACCGGCTTCAATTAGATTTCGCGAAACACGGACAATAAGAAATAAAATTTGAACCTTTACGATCGGATTGTCAGCCTTCGGTCGGGCGATGCTCGTAAAACAAGCCAGCTAAAGGAAAGATTTCAGAAAAAAACGTCAAAAACTTGACGAGTTTCGATAACTTTAACCCGAAACTTACGGTACGAAAATTGATGGGGAAGTTTTATGAGGCAGAAGTGGGTCACTCTCGTGTAGAGACCCCACGTTCAACAATTGCGTCATGCACGTACGTAGCCAATGAGTACGCACTAATTCGGAACGGTTTACCGCCGCACCAAACTTACGTGTAGCTGTAGCCTCTACTTACCTCGTAAATCTGCACCGAACGATACCATTCTATGCTTTTTCGTCGATCGATTTGGATCGCATTCGGCTTCCAAAGCGAACATTCTCGTCGTTCTACGCACAGGAATACATACGGAATGCAAAACGGAATTTCGCCAGGTCTTTGTTGTGGATTCCCAGACGGCGACGACGGACCAAAGCCCGCGTAAAAAGCGGTCACAATATACCGCCATATAAATTATTGCGACCCCATCGGAGAATATTAGTCTTCGAAATGAAACAGAAGGATTTGGCGACCGATGGCGATGTGACGATCTCCGATACCGTTACAAAACCTAGACCTCTAAAAAATCTAAGGGCGATAAGGTCACCCAGCCAGTTTCCACTTGTATTTTTTAAATTCGATTTCGAGAACACAATGCCTGCGGCAAAAATGCTTCTAATTTAGAACGTTGAGATTATTCGCCGATAAACATCGGTGTAGGTATAATGAATTGCGATAGACGCGGACTGTGAGACATTAATTGCTATGACATTGTTATCGAGTCGCATATTGACCTATGTGTAGGAAACTCAATAAGTCAACGACTCGCGACTCGAATCAAAGGAGCACTGTATTGATTGTTGACGGACATCATCGTAAAGTAAAACATCACATTATCTTGCTTATTATACGACTATTACGTTATGGTTAATCATATTCTCATCTCGCCAAGAAAACATTATACGAAAAAGTTAATCGAAAATAATCTTTAAAGCAAGTTATTGATGTTAAACATACGTGCATATGATAAAGCTATTTATAAATGCATAAATAAGATAGAAGGCCGCAGCGTCCCACGCGATACCACATCGAGGTAGGTCGGGATAAAAACAAATAGTCCGAAACACCAAGCAATCATAAGTAGATAAGAGTTAAAAACAACTCTATGGGTGACTGAAAGTGCTTTGTTGATTCGATGAGGTGGAAAGAATTCGAGAGTTTGATACTCGTTGAGAGAAGTAATCTCTCCTATTGCTACGAGCTACATGAAACTACTTGCAAATCGTAAAATAAGGTTTTGTTACCGTATTAACTTCTCAATCTGTGTTTTATAAACGTGGGTAAAGTTTTATCTACTTAGTCCGTACTTATACAGTGGAGCTTAAGATAAGCTTTTACAGTCTATTGATATAAAAATTAAAGCTGTGCACCCTTCGTCCTGATACGAATGTTACCAGGATAGCATAAGTGCGGTGATAGCAGAGACTGCGGAGATTGTGAAATTGCGTGTGACCACAAGACATCCGGTGAACAATGGCGCATGCGCCGGAGTCCGGCGCGCCGGATGTAGCCAACGTGATGTTATTGGTTTGTATGTACGCGTGTCCGTAACTCGTGTCTGCCACTTTTGCTCTCCAATTGCTAACACGAGATTCTTGTATTTTTACACTGAGAATGAAGAAATGTTTCAGTTGCCAACAAAGTTTTGTTTTACAAATGACTAAACTGGATTACAAATAACTTTTTAAACATTCAGGAAAATGACTTTCTCCGTCAAACAAAGAGGTCGTAGTCAAATTATGTAATTGTTTCGAGTGTATTAAAAACCGCAAAAAGTTGTAATGTGAGGTCAAAGGGAAACCACGAAGTAATCATTGATTTCCTTTTAAACCAAGCAATAACGAAGTAAATTACCCATTCATACAAAAGCCCAACACATAACATAAGTTTAACATACTTTGTATGATAATTTCCATTTTTTAGATACACAAATAAACAGGCCTATCACCACAATGAAGTGACTAGGAATACATAATCACAAAGGTGGTCATTTGAGTATCGTATGAAGCGATCTATCAGAAGGTTCGTTACCGCAGGACTCGTAGGGAAGCCATCTATGTGTGGGAGCCTCATAGTGCATAACTGGTTTCACTACTTCTACTTGCACTCTACAGGGATTATGTTGCCCTAGTCATCACAACAAGTGAACCATTTTAAATTTGTGGTTTCGCTAGGGAATAACTTGAAAAATAATAATGGAAATTACAGACTTACATTCTCGCTTATGTTGCATGTAAGTTACTGTATCCATTGCAAAATTGCGGTTAAAAGAACATATTACACGATATTAATAACTTAATAGTTATTGTTCAAAAAACAACTTTTGTAAGAATATCAAAGAATCTCGATGGAAAAGAAACCGCGTCTGTAATAAAGGCGTACAGTAATATTCTCACAAAATTACATTACCACTAAAGGCTTTAAAGTTGTCGTTTACTGGTCTCTTTTGTTCAATGGCAATTTAAAAAGAAATAAATGTAAGGCGTTCATTTTATTGTATACTCAATAAGCCTTCGAAATTCAATCACGCGATTTTTCCAGCATGCGCAAGAGCTTTTGTGAATATGTCGATGTATTAAAATATGAAAAGAAATAAAAACTTACAAAGGGTTGTGTAATTTTCTTTTTTTATAGGGTTCTTTGTACATATATAGGACAGTGTTTGATGCCTGTCAAAAACACATAGGGAACGGTAAATTTATAGAAAACGAAGTATAGGTACATTTAAAAAAAGCATATTATGTAGTATATCCGTTGTCTAGTACCCATAGTACAAGCCTAGTGCTTAGTTTGGGGCTATATTACGCTGTATGCAATATTTTTTATTTTATATTTATTTATTTGTTTAGTGCCTAATAAATCGTATTAGAATCTGGTCTAAAATGTCGTATAGGAAATGTATAAGCAACCGTTCATTACCACCGACCTTCAACTACTAAATAATGCCTGATAGGTTAATTGCCGCATACAGATTAGCTTTTGGCAGTTTTTTCTCGTGCCAAAAACAACGAACCTCTTTTGTTTATGATTCGTAATTACAATACGTCGAGGAACCAATCACCGAACCTATTATTATGTTGTACAAATAACTGCTTATTTATACATTCAGAGCGAAAATCTAGTTAATATCGAGATTCGCGACTGTAGGTATCAGTGGCGAAGCATATCATTATTTTTAAGGTAAGCCGATTTCTTTACTGTGGTGTAGGTACTATGTATCGAAATGTGATGTTTAAATAGGAAAAAATATCACTGCTAACACATACCATAACTAATTTGTATTTGCTTAAAAAGTTGTCTTAAGTACTACTTTAGATTTAAAAATAAAATTTTGATTTATTATTACAACAAGTTCTTGCGAATAAATGGATATGCCATAAATGACTTGTTTACCACGTTTAAACAATTTCAGTACTGAAAAATATCATGGTAGTCGAAAATCTGGTATATTCCCAGTAGTCCCCTTTAGCCCTGTCCCCCGGAGTGACGGCTGGGAATTTTCTTCCCAGTTGTCTCCGGGGTGACAATTCGTGCCAACTGTTCCCTTTGAAAGCTGACTAGAGGGAACAAATGGGAAGTCTGTTTCCCAGTTGTCACCCCACCGGTAACAACTGGGAAACAGACTTCCCATTTGTCCCCAATTGCTACGATTCCTTCCCAGAAAAAAACATGTAATGGAACCATAGATTTCAGATTTTTTATTTGTGTTATTTTGTTATATATGTCGTAGGATAATTTGATAAACCGAATAAATAGATATCGGCTATGATATTTCTGAAATAAGTTAGGATTTTTGCAAAAAAAAAAAACTCATTGCTTTGGTAACATTGCGAAAATAGTCGTTGGCTGTCATGAACTAAGCGCACTGATTGGTCGATCGGAACACTCCAAGCAACATCTTCTCTGATTGGTTAATGACTTGACGTTTAACATGTCATTTAATTCTGTGATGTACTTTGTTAGCAATGTTTTGTTTCTATTAATGTACGGAGCACCCCGATTAGGATAGGTTAGGTTAAAGTTAGAACATGATTGTACGCAGCAGCGGTCGCGGCAGCGGTCGCCAAAGCGCCTAATACTATAAATAATACGCTTATTACTCTACGACAAATTACTTCAAACCTACAAGGTCAAACAATAAACGACCTCTGTGGCGCGTCGTGCGAAAGCACGACTGCAATGCAGAAGGTTGCGGGTTCGATTCCCGCTGGGTGCAAGTATTTATGCTTAAAAAATAAATATTTGTGTCTAGTCTGGGTGTCTCTCTATGTATAATATGTATGTATTTACAAAAGAAAAATAAATATAAATGTATTATATCCGTTGTCTAGTCACCGTAACACAAGCTTAGTAGCCTACCACGGGGCTAGATGGCGCTGTGTGTTGTTCACAGAATTTAATTTATTTTTAAACCAATCACTGTAGAGTTGGTCTGTAAACGAAAATTGAGCTAATCAGATTGAAGGAGAAACAATGTTACAATGAGTTTATTTTTTGCAAAAAAACCTTACTTATTTCTGTAAGCTTGAGAAATATAATTTTTGCAAAAAAACCTTTTTATAAAATTATCCTACGACATATATAACAACACAAATAAAAAATCTGAAATCTATGGTTACATTACATGTTTCTTTCTGGGAAGGAATCGTAGCAATTGGGAACAAATGGGAAGTCTGTTTCCCAGTTGTCACCCCACCGGTGACAACTGGGAAACAGACTTCCCATTTGTTCCCTCTAGTCAGCTTTTAAAGGGAACAGTTGGCACGAATTGTCACCCCGGAGACAACTGGGAAGAAAATTCCCAGGCGTCACTCGGGGGACAGGGCTAAAGGGGACTACTGGGAATATACCGAAAATCTCATACCGTTTCAATCAGTTTGACAGGTACACCTATGTAATATAAATTTTAGAAAACTGATTTATTTATTTTAAAAAAATGTGAAAAATAACTTACTTAGAGGTACTTAGTCTAAGTTTTAATTTAAATCTATGTGACACATATCCCTGAACTAAGTAAATCCTGTATCTCAGGAATAGGAATCGGCTTATACGAATAAAGAACCACTGGTCGATATATGTACGTGTTAGCTTATATCCCAATAAAGGTATTTATTTATCGATTCTATAATTGATACAGCAAAAAATGGTGCTTATTAGATCGCCATATTTCATCAGACCGTTTCTCATAGTTTACTATCGCAAAAAGCACAGATTATTTACGGTATGAATATTAAAATTATGATTAATATGCATTTTTTGTTGATGGATTTGATGTCTATGATTTGTGAAGATTATGGCCTGCATACGGCCCTCTCGCGTGAGACCCTGCATCGGCACGTTGCAACTGACGTCAGAGTCAAATAAACAAAGAAATTTCCGTGTTTCGACACGTAAGCTGGTGCAGCCACTAAGGAAGACGGGTCGGACTTCTACCCCCGTCTTCATACTTTGTACATAACTTATCTGGCAAAATAGTGATGAGTTATTAATGTAAAAAAGCTTACTTAAACATTATTTTTTTACAATAGCTTCTTTACATACAAGTATGTTATTAGAATATAATGCAGTAGGTACTTAAAAGGCTAAGTTTATCAGCTGCAACTTATTAAATGTTTAAACTGTGTTTCGGAGCGCAGTTCGCTTAAGAAAAGACATCAACGCGTCGCGCTCGCCACCACTACTTTTAGTTTCTTCACAGGTTTAACTCATTTTATTAACGCATAATACTGAAAGTATAATTAAAATAAGATTTATTACCTATTTATTTATTAGCTCAACTTAATTAAATTAAAAGAACACGTCTAAAAACGTGACGCGATAGCCATTTAACAAATCTATTAACAGCTTATTTATTAAGATACCACAGATTAAATTAAATCTAATAAACATCTAATACAAGATTTTTAACAATATCTATAAGCAGTTAAGTTTAATACGATATTATAATAATAAGATAATAACACGTCTGGTGTAAGCGGTACCGCGAATCGCGTTTCTTTTTTATTCGGGGAGGGTCTGAGTGTTGCCATGTGTGTGATTAGTTCCCGCCCGATCTAACTAGTCCAAGGTTGAATAAGATGTCGTGTTCGCCGTGAATGGGCGGCTTTATTTTTTTGCCACAGGTCGTCTTTAGGTCATCCGAGTCACCCGGCTTCAAAAAGAAACGGTCCCATAAAATAATACAAAGAGATCCATAAGTCGAAACAGCAGCGGGCCAATTCGCAGATCTAGTTTTTATAACGATTTGTAAACGGTCAACAAATTTGTTTCGCAAACAATAATAAATTATCCAGCCGTTTTCGGAGCATAATCTTAATAAAAATAAAACTGTTAAAAGGATCCGTTTTTAAAATTAATTAGCTGCTTATGTTAATAAGTTGGGGTTCGACCTAAAATGCGAATTTAATTGTGACAAAACACAGCAAAAACTTGCGAATGACGAAGACATAAAGATATTTTGTAACCGGGTGCAACGATCTGGGAACTGACCGCTCGCGCTGGCCGGAGGTTGGCAACCCAGGCGATCACTCGCGTTCACTCGACGGAGCGACCGAATATGCACCGATTGTAATCGAACCGTAAAACGATTATTATTCGAATTTGAATCGTGCCACGTGACGGCCGATGCCTCTCGATTAGTTTATCAATTTAGGGTTGTTCTTTCATTGCTGTTCCAATCAACGGACCTGTTTCAATTTGCATTTCGTTGCGCTCTGTTAATTGACATTTTACTTTCTGGATTATTCGCAGTGCCGGCCGAGACCACCGCGCGGTACCAAAGTCACTTTGAAGAAAAAAAACGGGCCACCGGAGCGTGCGAGCCATGAATATTAATAAAAATAAACTGCGAAATATCATAATATCTGTCAACTGGCAGCATCGGCGACGTGTTTGATCTCAGCGAACAGTGAATCGATTTGACGGATGACTAAAATACCGGATAAAAACTAAGCAAAAACCGAGACAATATTAAAAGATATAATTAAGCAATCAGACGCGGTGGGTTGTTTTATAAGGTTCTAATTGAGAGCAACATTATCCATTTAGTCTTCTATTCCACCAATTAAACGATAATGTTTTCATAAAATCTGTATATTATTATATTTGAACACAGAAAATATTACCATAAAATATTGTTTTTACTCTTTTTCTATTTGTATCTCTCGCAATCTTTTTATAAGGTCACTGGATAATTGGTTTAACTAATTTATTAAGTGGAAATGACGTTGGTACCTATATTTTAATTTTATGCTAGCGACATGCCCTGGCTTCGACTACTGTATAACAACAAACCCCTCAAAAGTTTTTTTGACTTTTTCAGACACAGACAAACGAAAACGGTGACTTTACTCTAATACTATTTAGAGATAAATAATATCTAATATAATAAATTCTGTGAAAAACACAACGCCGTCTAGCCCCGTAGTAAGCTTAAACTTGTGCTACGTTGACTAGACCACTTATTTTAAATTTAAAATACATACAAATTAAAAATAGAAAGAAACCCAGACCAAAAACAAATATTTATTTTGAAGCATAAATAACTCGCTCCCACCGGGATAGAACCCGCAACCTTCTGTATTGCAGTCGTGCATTTGCTCGGCGCGCCACAGAGGTCGTCATAAATAACACGTAACTTATGATATTTAGTAAACTGGATCAGACATTAGCGACATATTTAAAGCAGTAAGCCGAACTAAGTGGAGGCCGAACGAACTACTCAACTATTTCGTGTAAAAACGATAAAATCTAAATGAATTGTGGATAGCTTTGTCCTAACCGATATTTATGAGAAATAAATCGTGCGACGTAACGCCGGCCACATCAAACGGAAAGCTGGTCTGCAGTCAGAGCGACCAGACTACTGTGACCTCTAACATTGGGAACAATGGGTGAACTACGCGTTAAGCATAACCGATCTCCAGGATCGAGGAAGGTCAAAATACGTCAGTCACATACAAGCCCGATTTGTTGAACACCGTGAGATACTCGACAGAATATCGAATTAACCGATCGGTTTTCTTAAAAAAATGTCGTCGGCGTTCAAACGAGTGCTCGAGAATACTTCGAACATCTTTGTTATTTATTGCCTTTGTATAAAGAAGCATTTAAAACGGTTGCAAAATTTTGTAGATAATTAAAATCTTGATTTATGAATGTCATCTGGTCATTCGTTGAGAATAGGGTTTTGTTAACATTTAATAAGGTAATTAAGATAACGTGGAACAAAATAATAACATGACATTTCTATAGTCATAAATTAGGTAGATTTTTAGTTGCAGCGGTCATGGGTTCAAATCCCGCCCGGCTGAGTATTAATAGATTTTTTTCTATACAAAGAATATTGCACATATTTTACGTTGAATAATATAACATAATGATGAAATGCGCGACTAAAGGGGAAAGTCTACCTACTCTTTTTTTTTCTTTCTTGGCCCTGAATTCTTGAGATGGCATTTGTCAAGTTTCTTATACTAATTACTACTCTTTTCTTCATACAAACTTTACAAACGTAGTAGATGGTTTCCTCCTTGGATAAGGGACATTAGAGAAAATATGTTTTATTTTTTTACATATTCTAAGTAATTTTTCAAAATTACAATTAACCACGTTTGTATGGAGAAAAAGTAGGTAGGTAGACTTTCCTCTTAATTCCAGACTTAATAACCCACTGAGTACGGATGACTAAACTTAAGGTTTGGATAGGTGCTGATCAATCCTGCTCCATCTAATGTCCCAGAAACTACACACTAATAGGTATGTAATTCAATTGTTATTTATTATGAATTAGTTACATATACATATCTTAAGTAGGTACTTAGTTGTTGATGCGCGTTGTCTGTATGTCACGGTCGGCTGAAGCCGCGCAGGGAACAGTCATAGTCAGCTGGTCGCTCCCTCGGGTTCCGTCCGCTTACCCCTAATTAGCGACGAGTGTGTTTCTGTGTCAACATTCGAAATTCAAAAAAAGTAAGATAACTTTTTTTAAATTATATTTAGACATAGGGCATGCAGCCAATGTCAAGTATTTTTTTTGCATTAAGTACGGCGTCATTTAGAAATCGGACATCTTTTCCACTTTTCGGAGGTTTCTAAAAATTGAAGTAAATTGAAGAAGCAAATGTAACGTATTTAGCTTAACAGGAGACTTGTTTAAATGCATCATTGGATGAAGTTCAAAGTAGTGTAGTGAACCTAGCACAAACTTTTATCTTGCTTGACTTCTTTGGCCAAAAGATACGACTTGAAAAGTACAGTTTGCTCCAAGTTTTGTACCAATTTAAAAACTTTCCGAAGCTACAAAGCTTCACAGGCCTGTCCTTACCAAGTAATTTATATTATGTGTTTACCATTAGGGTATTTATTTGGTTCCCCGATCCCTACATTCGATAGAAGATAGAGCACGTCGAAGTACTTTCGCTAAATTTCGCCGGGTCCCTCGTCGGGGCATTAAAACAATACGGCAGAGAACAAAGGTCTCTCCGCGGTCCCTACGTCAAAACAAGATCGGTAAAATGTTCGAAATAAAGGCGAAAAAAATAGCAATTTCCAAGAAGCGTTGACCGCTTTGCCAATTATAATAAAATTGTTGTTCAATACAGCCTCCGGAAAGGTTAGCTTAGCATATCTACCTACATTTAGCGCGGACAGAAGATAAATCGCGATTATACACAGATTACAGCCACTTTCCGGAGAAAATTGGAAACGGAAATGAAGCATAAAGGTTTTTATATGGACAAGTTTTCGGGAAATAATGGTTGTTTTCTTGTCAAAATTATGCAATTGCGGTACAGTCGACGCGGCGCGGCGCAGCGGCACCACTTTTATCGATTTAATGTTAACACGAAAGAGTTTAAAGCTCTCGATATAAAATCTTCTAATAAAATTACCTACTAACTTTATAAAGCTTTACGCGCACTGATAAGTCGCGGCGGAGGCGCGTCGCCGTAGCGTCGCGAATGCCTTCAACAAAACCACAGATAGAGATGTGACTTTAAAAACCACAGCATAGGCGATTGTCACAATAGAATTCGTTTGACACTATACTATTCTATCATATAGTGTAATATAATAATTAATATTGTGCCTATTTTGTTTCTTCTTCACGTGTGATGAAAATAAACGTAAGTAACTCAAATTCGGGAACAACACATAGATATTACGTGTTGTTCTAGAATTTCAGCTAACTTCCATGTGTTATTCTAGATAGGTGGCTATTAATCCCGAATTAAGATCGTAAATGAAACGTGTCGCAGCTAGTGATAAAATGATCGACTTACGCACGTTCGATATTGCAGCGCGGGCGCAGGAAGAACTCTGCGGGCGCACCAACTGCTAAGTAAGCTGTGTCGCACGCGCAGGGCTCGACGGACGGCTCTCGTCTCGTCCGTCGTCCCCGTCAGGAGGGTATTACTACGGAATGTCGTCCTGCGGCTCTCGCTTTCCGAACACATTGCTGTCCCACGATACAACAATGCTCAATATCATTCGATTCGAATAACTCACATTTTCAATTAAAAAATAAATAAATTGTTTTAATGTGAATTGAAAAGTTATAAGCTGTATGATAAAGTTTTGCCGGTAAATGGAGCCCGGTCGTTGTCGTTGCTTCTGCTAGGTAGGTGCATGAGCTTATTTAAATAAAAAAGACCATTTTTATAAGTATTAAACTGTTAACATATTTTAATTTATACCAAGACACGTATTCTATAGCTAAAATGTCTCAAGAGTGCTTCATCATTGTTAGATATTCCTCAAAAACTTATTATCCTTATTTTGGAAGAAATTACAAACACTTCAAAGCCTTTATCGTAAAACTGTTCCTTCCAAAACTGCAAATTTGTTACCTAAAATCTTAGAGAACCGTTTTTGAGCAAAATCGACCATGCTGAGACATTGCCGGGACGTTTTATTAACAGAATACAGCTTAATTTAGCTTAAGATTCCGTGTTTTAAAACGAGTCGTGGCATTTTGAGACACAATTCAATTATGTCGAAGATCAGTCGAAATTACACGTTGGAGTGAGATGCGCATGCGCGTGTAGAGGCCAGTTCCTTCAATGAAGACACACGACCAACGCCCCCGGTGTCAATTGCTATGTAAACTACAGTAAACAGTCACTTGTTATGTACAAAATAACTTGGCTTAAATAATTACGATTTTCAAAACCAGAATTCGTTTAAAAAAAAATTGTTTGTTGTATGGGAGTCCCACTTAAATTTGCATTTTGTTTTTAGTATTTGTAGTTATAGCGGCAACAGAACATTTTTTTTCACATGTCTGAAATTTTTAATTGTCATGCTATCCCGGTTCATGAAATAAAGCCTGTGATAGAGAGGCGGACTGAGTCTTAGTAAAAGAGACCCGATTTTACCCTTTGGGCACGGAACCCTAAAAAGACTTACGGCCGAATACAGAAACGCTACTCAAAATTTGAGTTCTGCTACAACTAAGCAGCTCTCAAACTCAAAAACTCCCCTACTAATTTTTAAATTATAAGCTGCTCAATTATTTAAGTGCCCCTCAGATTTTAAGTGGCGTTTCTGAATTCGGCGGTTAATCAGTAGTAGGTTACGAACGAATCGAAAAGCTTGCAGTCGTTCTTGAATCGATACTTTTTGCTGTCGAAAGTAACCTTTCTTGGAAGAATCTAAATGGGCACCATCGATGGGCACATTTAAGTTAGGAGTTATCTGTGGTTCCATCGGGAACTGTCTCTTGGTGTAGGGTCTGTGGTAGAATTTAAAAAAAAATGTTGGCTACGACAGGTGTTGTTCGCAGATGTGACGTGCATGGGAGGTTTTTGTAAACATTCCTATTTTAAAAACGTCTTTACGTTCTAATTATGAATGCTAGAATTTTATTAGATGCAGCTGAAGTCATTGCAAGATCTAACATAGGTGGGTTTTTTTTCTATAATACTCGTAGCAGGTGTTTTCACCTGCTAAAAGTACTAACTTTTTAGAACACGGATTGTTCGGTTGGCGCTACGACTTAGACCAGTGGGTGGAGACAAGCCTGCCGTAACGTAGGTAGTGGTTGACGGCTCTTTTAGCACCATAGGAAGGACATGTCGTTTATGTTTCGTTACATACAGGTAACCAACTGAAATAAACATAATATCGAGACCACAACTGTCAACTAATGAGTGGAACCCCACAGACCACCTAACAAAATAATTATTTTGTCGCAAATCGAACCTTATTTATTTAAATTTCGAAACAGTCGACTGTGGCAAACTCCATGAGAAATGGAGAACCGATTCGAAATTCAAAAACGAAATAAATTTTCGATTTCCGGGGCGCAGCGGTCGGCAGATGGCGTTCTTCCGGCAGCTGCGTCGACACAGCACTGCAAGCAAACCGAGCGACCGCCTCCGCCGAAGACTCAACCAACCCAGACGTATTTAACTGCATTCATTTCTTTAATACACGTCCCATAAATACAGTCGTTAAGAATTGAAGGTAAACCTGTACGAGCGTACAGAGCGAGATCGACAGGACTTCTTTTATGTGTACTTCGCGCAATCTTTAATTACAGCCACCGACAGGTGGTATATGCGAGTTTAAGACTTGAGAATAATTAACGACGCGAAATAATGCACCGGCATGCGATACGAAAATCTAAAGGTTCCACACGCATCGGAACTCGACACCGACCATTGAATATTTTCATGAGGGAAATATCGGTTTACACACTGTATTCGCCACCCACTATGCGTTTACAAAACTACGAATGCACCTCCTTTCGCTTTATGCGAGTCGGGTACGGCTGAGATATTGACATTGTATGTAATCAAAATAAAATTGAAATTCGTTATGTATTTTCGATCTTATTATTTATATGCCAAGGTAAATTATTATTTGATGATAGATATTTGGATCTGATAATAATTGCGATAAAGTGATTATTGTACAGCTTTTATTAAACTTTATTATTGAATAGCAAATATGATTGCAAATTTCGAAATAAGCCTTCACAATTGTGTTATTGAGAAGATGAATGTTGTAGGTATATTTACCTTAAAATTATCCGCAGAAAACACAAATAAGGAACAGGCCGAAGTGAAAATTCGTGTCAAATATAAAAAATACACACGGACACTTCAAATTACATACATCAATAATAAGCTTGTGCATTTATTTTGTCGTCATTCAATGCAGGCGTCAATTATATAAGCAATCGGGGACATTCTCAGAACAATCAAGGAGAATTTCATTGGACATGAGGACAGCAAAGTGCGGTAACCCCATATGTCATACAAACGGCGGAATAATGAACCGGCGAACGCCATAAATCCTCTAAACTGGTGTTTAATTTATCGTCTGATTAGCGCAGGTAAGGACGTCTCAAGTTCTCAGGTAAACGGGACCCTGCTCCTTTTATTAAACCTCGTCCTTTTTGGTAATTTCCAAGATACAGTTATTTGCCGCTTTTGTTAGAAGTGTTAAGGTACTTGAGATAGTGGACAAAGCATCTCGTAATTGCGTCGGTTTTTGGCTCTGTTTCGAGTGTTAGAATTATCAGTTTAGTAGTTTTAATGTAATGAAATGAAACATTGCCTTTAGCCGACTACGAAGACAAAAGGGAAAGTTATGTTTAGCCAGTCTATGTATGTAAGTAAGTATGTTTATTGTTCATTGATGTAGCTTTTAGCTATTGACATCTGTGTAACCCACCCAATACTAAATGTGTTAGGTATAATAATCAATACATTTAACTTAATTGAAATTCGAAACACCTGCCACTTAGGATTAGGTATGGCGCTCTAATAAAACTCAAAAATATTTAGTCGCATCTGTTTTAAATAAAATTTAAAACTGTAAGAGCATCTGGGCGACCAAATGTATTAAAATTTCGGAAAAATATAATGTACTTTCTGATGATTATTATAATAAGTAGGAACTAACAACCTCTTTACACAAAAAATACTGGACCGATTCCGATAAAACTTGATGTAGGTAGGTATGTACTTATGTAGGTAGTTTAAAGTAATTCTTAAAACTTACCGGTTAGAAGGTTATGTGAAATTGAATATAAGTTTTCATACATGCGATAATAATTTCGATAACCTCGCGTCCGCAGTCAAAGAAGAATAAGTCATTCGGAAATGATTCATAGGAAGTCTTGGATATTATATTATTTAGTAAATTATCGACGACCATGTTGCACACACGTTATAAAGATCAGAACACAAAATATACCGCGGCTTATATACGCTCTATCTAATATTGAGAAAGTAATAATATTAATAATGAGGAAATATTTGTTTCTTTGTTTGTAACGAATAGGCTCGGAAAGTACTGGACTGATTTCAAAAAATCTTTCACCAATAGAAAGCTACATTATCGAGGAGTATATTCTCACAGGGTTAGGACTTACGCAGGTAAAATACGGCATAAAAAACGTAAATTATATTTCCTAAACGTTCAATAATCCTTATCCTTTCTAATATTATAAATGAGAAAGTAACTATGTCTGTCTGTTATGCTCCCACGCCTAATCAACTGAACCGATTTTAACGAATTTTGGTGTAGAGATAGATAGGACTTTGGAAAAGGACATCGGCTACTTTCCATCCAGTAAATCCCACGGGATCCGGACTTACGCGGGTAAACCCGCAGAGCCAGTAATTCATAAATTTCGTTTCATACATTTGCGTGCGACTGTACTTAAATTGCCCCAATAAAAGGGCAGTGTACGACCGACAAACGACATCAGTTGGACTTTCCGTTTGTAAAGACAATCGTGCAACGGTCACACCACCTGTACATAATTACACCACATTACAAGTTACAACGCATTTTACTACGCGATCGTTTTTACGTAAAAGCTTTTCTAGTTCAATGTTTTTAATCTAATCGTTAACCTGATAAGTACTGAAAAGTCATCGATATTGTTCAATTATAAATAGGTAAATGTAAATTGGTATATTTTAAGTGATTCACTAGTTAGGCCCCGGGATTTCACCCGCGTAATTATCGCTCCAAAATATATTAATAAATGCGAAAGTAACTCTTGTCTGTCTGTTACGCTTTCCCGCATAAATCGCTGAACCAATTTTGATGAATTTTAGTATCGAGATAGATAGGTCCTTGGGGAAAGACATAGGACTTACGCGGATGAAACTCCGGGCGCAGCTAGTTTTTTTATAATTGTTTCTTACTACAGTATCTACGTCGCCGCGTCGTAGAAGCAATTTATACTATTTATTTTTAACCGACACAAAAAAGAGGAGGTTCTCAAATCATCGCAGACCCAAAGGTATATTTTTAAAACCGTAATGTTATTCTCAAGCTCTCGTTCTCCAAAGAATTTTCCGTTCTTAATGAATGAAAATTAGTAACCAGATCCCGAGACAAGATTCTTTAAGTTTTTATAAATGTTCGAACCGTTGCTCGGTTGGTTTAACGCAAAGAAAACATCGAGACTGTATTCAAATAAGGAGCAAGGTATTCATAATGAGGCTCGATTCTTTAGACGACATTCTGGTGGGTAACAAGGAGCTATGCGTTCTGTTTGCACCTGCCCTGTTTCTGTGCTTTATTTTCATATTTATTGTTGGTACTGAAGTAAATGAGACGCTACGGTGCTTTGACGAAGCAAGGTTAAAATCATGTATTGACTTTTCTTCTGTTTTCGCGAATTAAACTTATTTTTCCGGTCTTAATCGGGATGTTTTTATTATTATTAGAATGTTATCAATGCCCGACGCATCGAGATCTTTACAGATCTCTTTCTCAAGGTCTTCCTCAAATTAAAAATGAGTAAATCACGTTAAAAGTCTTATAAGGTTTGTCTTGTCAAACGCACAAGCTCGAATATGTACTGTGCTCCAGATTTACAATGTAGAATTTACGCGCATTTTAGAAGATATTTAGAAGAAGATGGCTATTAGTGAATTCTTACTGGATTGCAATTTACGTGAGTAGGACCGCGGGACTAAGCTATTAAAGACATCGATCAAAAAGGTCTGGTCGCGATTTGATACACAAATGTTTATAAATTGTTTCTCTGTTGAAACGACCCTTTAAAAGGGTTCCAAATACCGTTAAGTCACGTGGCTCACCTTCGAATAAAAAGCAGCCCTTCAACTCCAAGAAGTATAATTTGAAAGGTACAATAGGCAAGACGGTTAGGCCGGTTGGCAGGTGCGAGCACACGTTGACGCGGTTACAGGCAGATGTAGGACCACACGATAACGAGCATTTACAACCGTTATTTATTCTAGGATTAACTATGTGTTGATGGACATTGTACATTTTATAGTCATAGATAATTTGTAAACTTCCTATTATTGAGTAGTCTGAACGGTCTTAGGGCAGTGACAACCAAGGTTTCGCTGGAATAATACGGTGGAAGCTGGACCTGGTATGAAGGGTAAGAAGTGGCACAGCACAGTTGACAGTGTAAGAATTTTTTGGAGCTCAAGATCTACTGGGGTTTCTAAGCCAGTGGAGTAAATACTCACCTATTTATAGTGATGGATAGGTCAAAGACTTGAAGAGCAAAGGTCACTCCCGAAGTGCGAATTGAGCCAGTGCTTCCTGTATTATTCTCGCAGTTAATTATACGACATTAGTTATCATGTAGGTATCTCCATTCGCTACATAAGCTCCACATGTGGTGTTGCCATGTACCGTAGGTTAGTACACGACATCTGCGCTCTCGCGCCTAAAGCATTACTAACATATCCTGTCATTCATTAAACTCTTACAACAAAAACGTAAGCGATTTTTTCCTTACAATAAAGCAACGAATCAACCTTCTGATGGAATTGCTGTCGCTAAGCTTCAAGGAATAATGAAAGACGGAGTTACCGCTTATTACAGACCCTGGATGAGGAATAAATCGAAATGGGAGTGAGTCTAATTCGCGGCGCCCGGGTGACAGCCCGAGATGGATTGTTGTCAACATTAGTGCGGGAGCATATCGACTTGTCGCTCTATAAAGCAACGACTCTTATCTCCGCAATAGAACGTCGTATCAGCGGCTTCAGGCCGATGGAAATTAGTCAATAATATCCGACCGCAGGATTCAATGTTGAGCGTTCTCGTTGGGCTTTGTGGCTTTACGGTTCGGTGGCGGCCACGCACGTCCAGAAGTATATGTTGCTAGACATTTGATATTCGATTTGAAGCTCAGATGCGAAACGCCTTAAGGTCTACAATTAAACACTGTTGTTTTCGCGCCGGATTACAAACTGTTTGTGCTGCGGCGGCAATTAGGAAGTCATTCATTAGGGTCCCTAAGTTTTGCAGACGTGGGGGTGCTGTCGCTCAGTCACGCTGCTCCTTTCGTTATAGTCGGGTTAAGATGGAACAATATGTTGAATCACATGTAGCCACATAACGTTTATGGTACAATATCTAAATAAAAAGTAGTCGTGTTTAAGAATGTCGTTACGTGCGCAATACAAACAGGAGCGACTCGCTTCCCTCTTTTTTCCGAGGCGTTGGCGCCACGACGAGAGACAAGGACAGGGAAATGCACCTCAAAATAACCGTCAAATTCACCGCGGCCGTAGTAGACTCGACTCGAACGACTAAGGATCTAATTTCCGAAGCGGGATAAGGATGCAAGATGCGGTTAGCGACGTTCCAGAATGCATCTGTCAAATCGAGACAAAAAACGGGGCCTCGGAATTTTGGGACATCTCAGCGCGAGACATGTGCTTCTTTATTTTTTCACTGCCAGAGTAGTTTCATTCAAAATTTGACGACGGATAGGAGATTTGTGTAATCTTGTTACGGTAATAGCAGTCAGGATTTAATATCAATTCCAGGGTCAATAAAATTTGACGCTAAGTCTAATGCAGTAAAAACAAAGTTGACAATCAACATACCTGTCTGTCTAATTGATCGATTTATCTCAATGAGCATGTAAACGATGCATGCGTTTGTTCTGCATCAGATTGTACCTAACAAGCGTGGGAAATCCCATAGTTTACTGGTGTCAGTTTCGCTTTTTGTGGATAATATCCGCTAGAGGTTGAGAGCGATTGCGCTGCAAGGCGAGCGAGCGTCCACCAGGCGCGTAGCACCGCGCAGGAGGCAAAGCCTTGACCCTGACTGTGGTGGCGTCGACCGGAACGCACACTGAGCCACATTGCGAACACTGCGAATCTTGCTCGTTTCGTTCAATCGACCACGATCGCCCCTGAGATCCTAGTACATTCCACTCACACGTGTACCTAGACTGTGTTTTCTTTCGTTTTATGTTCGAAAATTGCATCTATTACGATCGGATAGATTGTCTGAACCGAGATTAAAGTCAGGTCGTAATGATAGGCCCGATACATTGGACGCAGTTCGTTAAAATCGAGAGTTATTGTCAAAGTGTCGGAGAGAGGAAGGGTTGGCACTTGGCAGTCATTGATGTGGAACCGGTCCTCGACAAGAACCGGCTCCGGACGGACAGACGGGGATGAATTACCGAAACGCTTTGGGAACTACTCACAAACTAACTTCTACGTGCTATTGTTAAAAGACCATTGACTTGTTGTGCTCAAAGATATGAGTCAGTTATTTTCACTCACGACAGGTTTGTCCTGAAACACGGCCTATTATGTGGACATATTCATGTTCTACGTTTATAACAATTGTAAGTACAATTTTAACAAAACAACAGTCGGACGGCGCGCGGTAAATTGCTATTTCGAGTTATGTTCGGGTATGCTATGCGTGTAGCTTTATTTAAGAATGCCTTGACGATACAACAATAACATGGGCTTCATTTAAAATCTGCAATAAGCATTGACAAGGATACATCACTGCAGTCGATTTTAACAAAAACAGTTGTGTCCGCGACACTACAAATCAAAACAACAAACGTGCCGACAGGCAGGAGGTCCGAGCCGGACACGATCATCGACAATTTATCGACAAGACCCCGGCACTAGCACGCCGGACGTGACATCACTGTGCGTAAAACAGGGAATTTTAAACAACCTCCTTTCGGAATATTGCGTCTCAAAACAGATGTCATCATGTCAAACAAAGAGAAGACGTTTTATAACGACATTATTGTCATCACAATAAGGTCTGAAATGCAAATCTCCAGAAAGCACCGGCGGTTAATATTCACGGGCCGTATTAAAGTGCGTTGTTAAAAGGTCGTATTTAGTTTTGAAGAGAATTGACAATAAGCAAAATAGTTTATACAATTCAATGGAGTTAATCCTTGGAAATCTATTTTTAGTTTTATTCATTCAACGTCATATTGCGAAGGCTTCGAGAGGGCGAATGATTGTAAAATTAGACGAACCTTCCAGAGTTTAAAAAAAATCACAGGTAGTGAAGATCTTTGAAAAAAAAAAACCTTTTTTCTAAAGGTTTGCGTGAAATTCAACAGAACTATGTATTCGGTATTGAATTTCTGCGCTTTTGTGAACTACCTATTATTATAATAATAAGTGAAGTTGGGAATTGTGAGTTAGATATAAACATTCTAAGAAGTGTGTACCGTCAACACAAGAATGTAACGATTATTTCTAATGGAATTGTTCGGGAGCGATAGCAGAAAACTAACATATCTATGTCTAGGTAGGAGTTTACATAGTATTTGTATGTATGCGTAAAAAAATTACTAACTGGACGACAAAGAACAAATCTTTGTAAGTTTGTACTAACCAATACGAACTTTGTGATGTTTGTCTTGATTTAATATACATACGAAATAGAATATCACATAAAATACAGATATTCTATTTCCATAAAATTCTTCGTCCTGAGTCCTGCCTGAGTGACTGACTGATCAACGCACAGCCCAAACGGCTAATATAGTAGACAGCTGAAATTTGCAGAGTGTTCTTTATATGATGTAGTCATCCGATAAGAAGGGATATCGATCGGAATTCTCACGGGATCGGGACTTACGCGGGTGTAACCGCGGGACACAGCTAGTTATAAATATAGCACAAAAATCTTACTTAGGAAGTAAATTGCAATTTTTTAAGTAAACTTTAATTTGCTAAAGTTTTTAAAGTTAAGCTTAAACTTCAAAACAAAACCAAATACAATAAAATTAATTTAAAAAAATAAAGCTATCACAACCACAAACATCGGAAAGCCAAGGAAACAGACCGAATCGGCCTAAATATAACAACTACAACACCGAGATGCAACCTTTTCAAAGTGCAGGATTGAATATCCAAGTGCAGTCTCAGTGAGGGAACGAACGGCCGGTAGTTTGACAAGGTTGCAAGTGGCAGCTGACGGTTTTTTGCTTTCATTTTACCCTGTCTGGAAATGTAGGGACTATGGTTGTTTGTATGGAGCTGCGTTTGTGTGTATGTATGTATTGTTTTGTTCGAGCTATGGGAAAGGTTTTGAAGCGAAACTGGTATTCTATAAGAAGACTTGGTTGCTTAAGTAGGCACTTATTTAGAGCTTCTGTAAGTAGCTACCTACCTACATTCGTTGTACTATTCAATATATTGATTATTTAGCATTACTTCATGTAATATTTAAGTAGGAATGGCTTTATAGAAGTATACATAGATATCCTTGAGCTATGTATACTTCTTTACTAAATAATACGCTTTATTATTTTTTTAAATGCGAAAGTAACTCTGTCTGTTACGCTTTCACGCCTTAACTGCTGAACCGATATTAATAAATTTTGGATATAGGTATAGATGGAACATTGGACATAGCCAACTTTTGTTACTTACTATTCATACCTTATCCCTACATCGTTTATCAGTAAGTGGGAAAATGCATTTATACACAATTAATTATACTTGACGACCTCTGTGGCGCGTCGTGCGAAAGCGCGACTGCAATGCAGGAGGTTGCGGGTTCGATTCCCGCCGGGTGCAAGTATTTATGCTTATAAAATAAATATTTGTGTCTGGTCTGGGTGTCCCTCTATGTATAATATGTATGTATTTACAAAAGAAAAATAAATATAAGTATTATATCCGTTGTCTAGTCACCGTAACACAAGCTTAGTCGCTTACCACGGGTCTAGATGGCGCTGTGTGTTGTTCACAGAATTTATTTATTTATTTATTTATACTTATTTTTTTATTTTTAGCCTATTTTGTCCCACTGCAGGGCAAAGGCCTCCCTCTCTCTTCTCGTTTGTAATTACTTACTATACTTAATTATTAAACATTTAAAATGGCTAACTAAAATAAATAAATTAATGAATACTACCAACCTAGATTAATAAAAAAAAACTATTTTGTCTTATTGTTAGTCTATCCCATTTTTTATTTTATTTAGGTGGGTGGCTCAGTTTCATGGATGGTCTAGATTAGCTAGTCCGAGCTATAGTTAGTTAGTAGAGCCTTAGTAAATAGGTATGTGATTTAATTTATATACCTAAATACCTAGGTAATTTTTATTTTATTCAGAAATACTTCTTACATTTATTAACTGAACCACTTTTCATGAAAATAAATGATTTAATTAGCAGATTTTAATACGACAACTTGATAATTACCTGCCTTTATCAAAAAAGTAAAAGTTGACATGACAACTTCATAAATCAATTAATTATTGAAAACATGGATTCAAGTTTAAAATATTAAAACTTCGGACTTTATAGAGAGGACATCAAAATACATTTTGTTTTCCAAAAGCTTACCCGCCACCGCAAAGAGAGAGAGAACTCCAGGTTGGCTAGTCTCCCCCAGATCCCTTACTCGCCTTTTATACCCCCGGGAAGGAACTAAAAAATGGCCTATAAAATTGTCATATTGCCCATTCTATGGTTGGATCTTAATTTTCGAGTCAAGTCATGCTATTTTACACCAGTATGAAGGGGGCGTAACTTTTATACAAATTATTTTTAATTTGATACTTATTTCGAGTTTATTATTCGGTACCTATTGGTCTTATTGAGTTGATATTGACGTTAATGTTGCCATAAAACGTGAAATTACTGTTTTACGTGGTTTTTTACGTTTACGTTTTTACAGTACCTACACATACCTACCTACCTACCTATAAGTTTATTTTATACTTTTGTAGGTAAGTAAAAATATAACTGATTAGGTATGAAGGTAGGTAAAATGATGGTTCGTGTTGTTCGCGTCTGTGCGATATAGCTCTTTCTTAGATGTTGCGAAGTTTTACCCGTAATTATCGAAATTATAGATATCGAGCGATAACCAATATTTGATGACAGGATCAATATTTGACATCTATACCTACTAATATTATAAAGAGAAAAGATTTGTGTGTGTGCGTCTGTATGTTTGTTATGAATAAACTCAAAAACTTCTGGACCGATTTCAAAAACCCAAAAAATTCAAAAAACTTTTTACGCAAACAACTTATCGCATTTAAATTACGTTTATTTGTTTATCAGGGAATATATTTTTTCCCCATTTTCAATTGTAAAAAACATAAGAGATGGACTCTTGGCAAAAAAAAAGTTCACAAAGAACATTTTTTTACAAAACATTAAAAATTTAAACACAATTATGTACCTACCAATACTATAATTTTACAAAAAAAAGGTAATTTTCTTTACATAGACTGACCCACATTAAACATTTGAGAAAACCCTAGAGCAGAATTTTAATTAGGTCTACCTTACCTACTATAAAAAATATACATTAAAATTCATTTCCCCCAAATGATTTGCAATACAAACCATAGAGAATCGGTTTCTCTGAGATTTTGTAAATTAGTGCGAGATAAGGGCCAACGTAGACTTTGTCGGTATTTTTTGTTTGAGGGTATGGTAAAAAATCATCCCTTCAACATTTTTTTTGCTGCATCTGCCTAGGTAAGGTACCTACCTACCTACCTTTTAATTAGAGAAGTCGAAACGTTTGAGATTTTGGATCGATTCCGAATTTTTCGTTTATTTTAAAAATAAGTTTGTGTAGGTAAGCAGGTAGAATTTGGTAGGTTACTTTTACCTAAGGTAGGTTAAAAATAAGTAGGTACTTAAGTAGGTACGTATTTTTAAATTGAAATTAATGTAAAATTAACTAAAAATCATTCCGAAATATGTAACATAGGAC